>CM060202.1:29045828-29083517 GCA_030562195.1 Nipponacmea schrenckii | reverse complement strand
TGGCTTCTTACAGGAAATTAACTTCTGTAATACCAAGAAAATTGGCTAGTTGTGTGAACATTGGTTTTACGATAGGTCTTATTTAGAAATAAATGGAGTTTAACTTCTACTCTTCTGGCTAATGAAGACAGGCAATGCCATGTAGTGTGTAGTGAAGACAATTTTGCCAGGACAGTGGCATCTGCCTGCGATTTCCAACTGTCAAGGGATCATAAGTGTGCACAGCCTGTAGCACACAAGGCCTTGTGTATCATATTGTCCCACTCAGATGACTCAAGTCTTACCGAGAAAAAGATAGTTGACCTAAAAAACATGCACAGCCAGGATTGAATCAAAATGTTATCTTTAGCAGTGTATATTGTGATTAGGTTGTTGAAAAGAAACCAGCTACTGTTGGTAACTAGTTACTATTCAACTGAAGTCACTGGTTCAGTATTTAGGTATATAGGCACAGCTTTATGGAACAACAATCACTGGTTAAAGTTTATGCGACGTTTAGTGTTAAGGTAGAATAAATAGTTATTAAAAGTTTACAAGGCAAGGTTAGATCATTAATACCTCCTTATTAACTCAAACTGGAGTGGACAGCTCTGTTCAATCTTACATGGATTTAAGCGAATGTCTACAGCTATATGATATAAACCCCTCCCTTTCTTCCCACCCTTCCTTCCCCACCCCCCTTCTTTTGTCATAAAACCTAATGTAACAAGAGGGTTTATAAAAAGCCTCTCCCCTCCCTTTAATCAGGAAACCTAATCTACCATGAGTGTTTGTCAACTTAGATAAATGTTCCTTTGAAGCTATTTGATCGATCAAGTAACATCTAACAGCAGCCATTTTGTGTCTTTGGTGACAATTTCCTTGATGAGGTAATTGAGTCCGTCTGGCGCTATCAGAGTTCAATTTACCGTCTGGTGTTGGTTAACAGAAGTTAAATTACTTCCAGGAATCATGTCTGCATTCTTCATAAATATTTGATTCAAGGTGGTCTTGTTCTTATTTTCTGATTCGATTGTGACTGTTCGTTAAATTGGGTCTGTTACACATATTTGTCAAATTTTGTAACAGAACTGGGTTTTCTCCCCTTTTTGTCGCTGGGATCCAGCTTTGGCCAACTCAGAAATGGGACTGTATATTGGTGTCTTTCACTTGTTAGTCAGTTGTATCATTCTAGAAACTAAATTGTTCATATTTTTTGTTAGCAGTGATTGATGTTTCTGAAAAATATTTCAAACACATTTTCTTAACTGGAATCTTTTGAGTAACTTGTAACTTGTTACCTTTCAACCACCCTAATCTCTACAATTAGTGTACACTGCTTTAATCCTGTGCCAGGGCCTTCTGTTGTATAGTAACTTGTTACCTTTCAACCACCCTAACCTCTACAATTATTGAACTACACTTTAACCCTGTGCCAGTACTGTCTGTTGAATAGTAACTTGTTACCTTTCAACCATCCTAATCTCTACAATTAATGAACTACACTTTAACCCTGTGCCAGTACAGTCTGTTGAATAGTAACTTGTTACCTTTCAACCATCCTAATCTCTGCCTCACAAGTAATATTGTACAGTGTAAAGATGGAAAATATCTGAAGGAAAACAATCAAATTACCAATTCTGAGCGACTATTTTTAATATAGATTATGTTTGGTAGTGACAGGTATCGTCATATGTCTATCAGTGACACTCTGGTACATCTAGAAACAATATTCTGATTAACCCATTTATTATGACAGTGCTTATTAAGTTGTAAATAAAACTTTGATTGTGGAAGGGTTACTGGCAATTCAGTAAGGATCATAATTGTGAAGTCTTTGTAAGCAAGCGTCTTTATTCTACCTCCAAATATAATAAGACTGCGTTTACTTATATTTGCTTAGTCTTTGCTTATGCAAAGACATCTTTGCTTTGGATATATGTTGAGCAGAACTTAATTCAGTATTGAAAAATTCCACATTTCGAATGCACAAGGCCAAATTGTGTTCATTGAAATCAAGATGTGCTATTGGTTAGAATTTAGCTTGATATTTCTTCAACAAATTTCAAAGAAATCTATCTGACCTCCATGGAAGAAATTCTTTCATCATTTGGTTTGTTTTAAAGACCACTCACAGATCTCTTGTAAGATGGATGCCATTTGGTGCAACCTCTAGCTTTGTTACTGGTGACCTTAGGTTGAAAGTTCAATTTCCAGATCACATGACCTTTTTGAAAGTTTTGAGAAGAAAGACATGGGGTTATTTTTGATGTTTTCTTGTTATCCTAACTATACAGATTGTTGGCAGGCTCCTGTTTAATTTGTTAGCATGGATTTTTCAATGTTGAATTTCTACACTTATTCTTAGTCTTATGGTACAGCCAAGTTTTTTTGTAAAAATTTTCAATGAAGGAACTCGCTTTCTAAGCACTTGGTATCAGTGTATTCTAGTTCAGATTATAATACAGGACACTTAATTAACTAGTAAAGACATCTAAACTTATAATGTAGGTGAAGTGTTTGTATCGGATTGTGTTATGATGGTTTGTCTGGTCGTAAAATGATGACAGAGCACAGTAGGCATGCTGTGCCATATAATGGATTTTTGGTTCTTAAATTTTCAAATCACCTTTAAGTGTTACTTACCTTTATTTAGAGGGACTTCTCTTTTTTTTTTCTGATATGAACATTGTTACTTGTGTATAGTTGTTCTAACGCTAGCCATGCTGACATCTGGTATCAGAGACCTTGTTAGCTTGTAAACAGTCAGGAGAGTAAATAAACAGTAAATATATACCAGCTGATACATGTAGATTCTAGATCGTTATGTCTTCTAACTCAAATTAACTCCAGGTCTATATTAAAGTCCCTCCAGATTTCAGTCTTGTATGGCCTACTCCAGTGATATTGTCAAGTTCTCTGGGTGGGGTATAACTGGTATTGGAACATTAGTTGAAGGAGTTATTCAGTAATTCAGAAGGTTGTTAATTCTGTGTCACTTGAATTTGTTGGGTTTGATGGTCTTTATCTAGGTTTGTGATGGTTATTTCTTTGATTCCTTAGGTAAGATTGGTTAAGATAGTCAATTTCCATCATTTTTCAGCATTATTTTTGAATGGATTCCTGGCAAAATTTAGAAACTTGTTCCTTCTGTCTTGCTTCTGTGTCAGTTGTATTTGATGAGTTTGATAGTCTTTATCTATGTTTGTGTCAGTTATTTCTTTGATTCCTGAGGTAAGATTGTTCCTTCTGCCTTACTTGTGTGTCCCTTGTATTTGTTGATTTGATGGTCTTTATAGATGTTATCATAGATGGTTTGTTCTATAAGTTATTTCAGATCTTAATGTGTGTCAGTCAGTTTGATTATTGGTTTGATTCCACATGTATACTTATTGTTTAAATTCCTGTTGATAACTTTTTCTTTCAGATATTGATGAAGGCAGTAAATTTGTGATATTTTATTCAACAAGGACAACATCAGTCTATGTTGTCATTGAAGCAAGCGAAACATTGTTGGACAAAGTGTTACAGTCTGGTAATTCTAAGAACTGACCTGGATATCAAGATCTCTAACAGGATATAGCCAATAAAGAATTATCACTAAGATATTGGATTTATTAGCTGTTTTGAAGGATACGGGATCAGTGATAAGGATAAATAAAGAAGATATGGAATTATTACGGAATAGTTGAAATATCAACTGTATTAAATATCTATTTTGACCTGAAAATATCAGAAGCCAGTAAGCTTATATTGGATTAGATCTGGAGTACAGATATCAAAGATAGGTAAAAGTGCCCAAATTTGGAAATTCCTAAGAAAGATGTGCTGGGATTAACCTCCTATTGGATCTGATATTTGATGGAATTGTAGCAGAATATGTTGCCAAACTGTAATTTTAATATCCAGTACCAATGTGTGAAGGAAGACACAATAGAATGGCTTCGATAGCCCCTTCCGAATCATTCCGAGTAGGTACTCCTAAATTACCAGTAAAAGGTAAAAATGGATTCTCGCGATCCTATACACAGTTACAATCCTCCATTTCTACGAAGCATGCAATAGCAGCAAGCTTCCAGTTGGATTATTGTTGGTTTTGTGGCAGACCAATGCCAGGATTTGGGTAAGATGTTTTCTTATGAAAGATTTTAATTCTGTTTCCATTGACATTTTATTACACAAAATAACATTCTAGATAAAACAAAAAAACAATTAAATAGAACAAAACATCATACACGAAGTCTACAAATTGTACAAAGTTTAAGAATCAAAATACAAAATGACAAGTACAAAGCTAACAAAAAGAATACACCACCCCCAAAAAAAATTGGAATACAAAATCTGGAACTAGAATACAAAACATAAACCAAAGAAGGATTTTTTTTTTTCATAATGTTTTCTTGCTTCTACAATAAAGTCTGCAACAATCTAAAGGAATAAAACGTCCATAACTTTTTTTATGGTCGTAAAGTACATAAAATATATGTTACACATGGGATTCCAAAGAATGTAAAGAATTTTAATGAAATTTTTTTAAGTCTCGTAAAAACGTTAACATTGTCATGTGAAGTTTGTACCTTTAATTACCTCCCTTTGATGTGTGGCTGAACATGAAACTTGGGTAAACACAACATAGGAAGTAGGTAAATAGCAAATACTTCAAAACTCATCAATTCTTGCGTTTTTACTAGTGTTTTTAATGGATAGTTTGAAATCAACACTTCAATGCTAAAATATATAAAATAAAAAATAATAATGGTGATTTTCTTACATATTGTTAAAAGGGACCTGGATCCTTTCTTCAAGCTTGTCCTTGGCCAAACCTCTTGGCATTAATTTTTCCCGGGCATAAACATTTACAGCTGGGTGGACTGGAATTATGAGTGAAGATGACTTATTCAAGCTCATCAGACTTTCACACTCCGGTGAGATCGGAACGCACATCCGACATTTTAAACACAATTTCTTTCATTTGTAAATGAAAAAAAATTTGGCTTTCTTTTGCCAGAAGTTTCTAAATTTAAACATATTGATTAAGTAAAATGTTAAATTAATGAACCCTTGATACACAATAGACAATCTGTCACTTCGACAGAAACATGGTCATGTTTTTCCTTTTATAGAAATCTTAATTAACTTGTGGACAATGTCACAGGATTTCTAAATGAAATAAATGGAGTTTTACATCCTACTCTTCTGTAACTAACGGGAAGACTGTAATAAGAAGGTTATATACGTCCAAGGTTCTACATAGGTGAACATTAAAAACATTAAAACTTTAATTCGGTACACTGAAAGGCTAATGACAATCTGTAAAGCATGCAAGAACAACTGTGTTTCATGTATTTCAAAAAATGATTGACATTCCCATATTATTAGTGGGTGAAAGGCAATTGGTAACTAAGGGCGATACCATGGTTATGGACAAATGGAAATCTATATATTTCAGACAATTTTACCATAATACTAATTCTATATATCAAATATTTAATTGTGTTGTACAGCAGAACTGAGTTGGTAAGATTCTGTCTTGACTATCTTAAAAGTTAAGATAAGATCGTCAAGTCTGTTTATTTTGTCGTGAGATATAGAATAATAGAATAATAAAATAATCGCGGAGCCTGCGATTAATCCCTTTATCAATATTTACCCACAATCCACTTCCTAGATATTTGAGGCCATTAATAGTACATTGTAGTATCGTGGGGATAACAAACATTCTTTACATACCTGGCATGAATAGTTCAGGATACCTTAGTTACGGTTTAACGGTTTGCAACATGGAAAAAGCGTCTAGTCATTCAGATGGGACAATAAGCTAGTAACAGTGTTTACAGATAATTATCAAAAATTTATCCTTAATTTCTGTGTTTGAGACTGCAATGTAAAGAAAAAATATATATCGAAATATTTTTGATAGATTTGTATAATTTAACGTTCTTATATTTTAAACCCATATCAACCCTCAAAAATGTTGAACCTATCCCATAATACTAGACCATTAATCTCCAGTCTAACAAAAGAACCCTCAAACAGAACTGAAACATTTTTAGATTAGACTTATTAACATTAAAAGGCAACTATACCATGATGGTTAGACTTAATTTCAAATGTACTCAAATAAACCTAATCTATCAGGAAACCACCCTGATTGGACTAAATATTGACTTTTAACCTATTACCTTTCTATTGGTTGACTTAAGTTTTATATAAACACTCACTAGATTAGGATGAGCGATTAGAATAATCTATTAAAACAATAACAAATATTTAATCCAGTGCTTGATCTTAACACCTTTTAACACCCTATAATCTCTGGTGTTATAGTAAATGTGTTAAATGTGGTGTTAACTTGGATCAAGAGATCTGTGTAGGTTTCAGAAGCTTATCTTTATCGCAGTAAATCAAAACTTTTGAACTTCTGTTTGGACAATGAAATGTTTTCAAAGGACCTGTTATTACTTTAGAAGCTTGCCTTAAAAAAATTAATTGCTGCTAGTTAAAGGTGTTATATATTATAGGTGATAAGATAGAAGCACTGGCCTAGGTAACAAGTATTAGGTGTTATAAGAGATGTTCTCCTATAGAAGCACTGGCCAAGGTCACAAGTAGAAACTTCGGTATACATCATTTTGATAAGAAATTGTCAAGAAATTTACAAGATAAACTAATGATAAAAAAAAAATGAATGTAGTTTTACAGCCTTCTCTTCAGCATCCCAAGGGCTAATGAAGACAGGCAATGCCATGCTGTGCGCAATAAGGGAAAATTTATCAGAACAGTGACATTAGGCTAATATGCTTCCAAAGCCAGTACTTTTGATAGTGAACCCAGGCGTTCACTCTCACCTTCTTTCAGCAGTTTTGTTCCAACTGTGAATTTTTATTTGAATCATTTGCAGGGTGTGTATAGTAATATATCATAGTTTACTCATGAAAATCACAGTATAACTATAGTCATATACCACACCTTTCGTCCAATAAAAAACAGTGTTATACTCACAGTAGCAGTGTTTAAACCAATCACCAATCAGATTACAAGTAAGTCTAGATCAAAGGACATGAGTAATAATTTAAACTGTGTTACACTGTTATAATCTTAGCCAATCAGATCTATTGTTAAAACAGTCTCTGTACAATATTAGCTAAATACAGGATTATAAACATATGTTAAAATAAACATCAATACCAAGCCTTAGATTAAGCTATAAAAGAAGTTTTTATAAGTCGTGCGAATTAGTTACAGAAATACAAAAACAGTTGCTTAAAAATAAGTATAATGTTGTCCTATCTGACATGATAAGATGATATTTTTGTCATCCCAAAAAATTAATTGTGGGCTCAGGGTGGTAGATTTGGAGGTTTTTGAAAGAATACACACCCTTGTCCCCCTACCCTCACCATGGACTTAAATTATAAAGATCTAAGACCAACTCAATTGCTTTAATATCCAAACTTTGAAAATGTTGCTAATGTGTTATTTACTTTCCCAAAATAATGCCATCAGTGCACTACTACAACAAATTTCAATGTACAAAAATAACTTTACTTAAAAAAGGGGATTAAGTGAATACTGCTTTAAACTAAGTGACAGTGCCTTCTGTTAAACAGTAACTTGCTACTTTTCAACCGCTCTAATCTCCTATAATTAGTTATAGTAAAATCACTGATTGCCTGGAGTGAACCCTTTAAACATAGACCTACTCAAATAGTTTGTACCAATGAAATAATCTGTGACAAACTGAATGGACCAATGGTATGTTATGTCACAATAGAAAATTAACAAAGGCACATTGTTATACACCTGCTGTACAATTGGTGACATCAGAGGTCATAGGTCAGAGTATATCACTCTAACTTTCTATTATACATGCATGTAGGAGGAGTATCACATATTTGTGAGTATTGTGTAAAGCATAATAGAAGATATTGCTGAACAAAAACTTTCTGGATATTCAAAATAGGTTAGTTAAATATTCAATATTCATTATATAGAGTTGCTTTGCATATTTTTGAGTTAAACTATTCATATATCTAATGTCAAAGATCCAACTGTTAAACACAACCAGCTCCTTACTTTTCACATATGCTCACTTAGCTGTATAATACAAAGGTGGTGGACAAAAACCCTTGAGTGCTTCATAAAGATTTAAACTCAGGTAAATATTTGTCAGACTAGGTATAAACTTAACTGTAAATTTATATGTATAGAATATTGGCTTTGATGTAGGCCTACTTGAAATTCAAGAAGGGTTTGTGAGCTTTTCATTTGTAAATTTTGAAACATTGTTATGCTGTTATTTCAATTAGACAGGATGTTATATTAAAGGGACTGACATGGAAAGAGTGTCTCATCTTTTGGATAGGACAATAAACTGAGGCACCTTGCTCTTCAGGCTGTGCACATAAAAGATCCCTTACCACTATGATAGTACAAAATGAGTAGGTTTATGTTGCTGTCCTGGCAAAAATTTCCCTCATAAATTCTCAACCATCTGAATTACCTCCCAAAACAAAAATTCAGTATGGAAAGAAACAGCAGTTTCATTTCATGCAACCACCAGACATTGGTTCATTTTAGCTAAATTGCTGTATATCTAGAAAACAAGTTCTGTGATTGAAGTTTGGTAGATATTTCAGACTCTAGAACAGTTTGGTCATTGGTAATTTACCTAGAAAATTCTTGTATGTGATCCTTGAATGGCATTTAATAGTTGATACATAAAACACAGAAGAAGTCTTTATAGATTACAACTATTGTTTATTAATACTGCTATGTTTCAATAAGTATCCTCTTATCGTTATCAAGCAGGGCAAACTATATAATTATTGTATGTTATAGCCTAATTGAATAGTTATGTTTTACAAAATGTCTATGTCAGTCTAGTAAGTTGGAGGTCAACGTGGTCTTGTTTATATTTCAATGTTTATCACGGTTTATCTCAGTACATTAGTACAGTTTATCCGATATTAGCCACATGGTATTTACCTAATGGAGAGGAGATGTTGTAATGTGTGGGTCAACTTGGACTTGTCCACAAACTGACATTTTGGTCATTTTTAAAACTGTGTTTAATATAAAAAAAAAAAACTGTTTATTTTTGGGTATTGGAGGCTGAAAGACTTCACCGTTGTAAAAATAAAGAGTTTATTATTATTATTATACAGATTTTTTGAAACAATAACATACAGTGATTTCTCAACTAGTATATTACTGTGGCTTAAACAATGTTTTAGTCATTGTACATGATATGTTTACAACTATATATAATTAGGGTTTCGGAACGAAGCCAAGGCTTATGCTAATCAGTCACCAATTAGAATTTACAAAACAATGGAATAATAATGGAATCCTTAAATAAATAATAATAAGTAAGTATATCATAAAATAGTTTAACATAAACAGCATTTAATCTAAGTATTCTACTGTAAACGGACCCTTCAACAATGGGACAAAAACCTGAATCAAGCATGTTACCAATGAGCTTTAGAAATCTTCTTGTATTGAAATAGCTCATGTATCGAACAGGGCCTCAATCTATGGGAAAAAGAAAAAAGTCAACACTCTACTTGGTGAGAATTTCTAAATGAAAATACATTGAATAATGTTAAAATGTTGTGAAAAGGTAGTCGAATATTTTCTTTTCGAGTCATCAACAGTTTAATTATCTACAAGGAGAAAGTGACGTAAAATCGTTTGAATTCCAAGTCCATAAAATTCAAAGGTGGACCACCCTCTGATGCAAAGGAAGACCTGAATACCTTGAACAAAGATAAATCTCAGAAAAAAAACTCTGATTTTTAGAAATATAGAAATTTAAAAGTTAGGTAAAGTCAATTTTAATTATTGACCAATCAAGTAACAGGAATTTTAAAATCCTTTCAATCTAGGATTTCGTGAAATGTATGAGCTTAGTCTGTCCTGAAGTATAGGTGGTGTAGGCTCAGGAACCTTAGCAATTTCAGAGAGCAGACAAAACTCTTCCATTTTTATTATCACTGGACTGGAAACATAGTGTTATTGCACTGCTTTGTTCCTCTCCAGAAAGCTGTCAAGCTGTTTTAATTTTATGTTATTGGACCTGTTTGATTCAGATCTTTCAGTTTTTGAGCTGTTTGATTCTATGATTCATATGACATTGAGAAATAGCTGTTGTTATGAATATATTTGTGTAAAATCTAAATCAAACTATCCCTTTAATACATACCACAACTTAAAGTCGTATTTTTGCCGAAAAAAAGGAGTGCGCACTATACATGGGTAAATGAATTTTTCCCAATTTCGCGGTGCCTGTGCACTATATTCGGAATTATACGGTAATAATAACACATCTAAATCAAACTATACCTTTAATACATAATAATAACATATTCTATGGTTGAATAGTTAGCTTGTTGAAGTATAACCGTATAACCAAATCATTGTGTTAAACAGGATATAAATAAGTGAATTTTTAAAATAGACTGATATCATCATGGCTAGGTAAGTGGGAAAAAAGTGAATATTTTTGTAGCTGTGTAACATCCGGATACAAAGTTGGTAAACTCAATTGCAGAGTGGCCACAGGTTTTGAAGGAGTGAGCATGTGTGGACTTGTTAGGGACACCTATTGGAACATTTAATATATCAATTTAGAAAATTAGGAGAAATAGTTTAGTTAGCACTGATGTGTTAAAGAAATGAGGGGCTATGTTCTTGCTTCTATAGTTGACATTTTTGACTTTGATTTGTTAAAAGGTAGATTTATCTTTTCCCCATTGTAGTTTTGTCCACTTCTTTTCTGATGCTATCACTGTACCAATGTGGTTTGCCCTTAGATGTAGGCACAATATTTCAGTCAATGAATTTTTAATTTAAAGAGACAAGAGACAAAAAATGAACTACAAATAACAGAAGTCATTGTACCAATTATTTTTCCTTTTTGCAAACTGCAGCATTTGGAATCATTATTCATTTTCTTTCTCTGTCATGACAAAATCTCTCTTTTTTATAAAGATAACGAAATACAATTAGATTGATGAAATAAAAATGAAATGACTCTAGGCAAGCCTTTAAAAAGGCAATTAATAAATATAGGATCTGCATATCAACTGCTACCTTGTATATAAGCTAGGGGCTATAATAGCAGACCATAAAATATGCACTTGATATCATTGTGAATATATTAATATATCTCAGTTGACGGCTTGTATATATACATCCTTGTTGGGCATGTGGAGGTTATTACCGGTATACGATTGGTAGATGGACTGAAATGCCCTTCTACCCTTAATGTCAATACTCTCAAACCCTGAAACTGGTACCCCAACAAACCAATGGAAAATAAAGGTATGAGGGGTTGTTTTAGTTCTGGAATTAGGGCATTTTATTCTATCTCTACAAAGTTTAGGGATTAAGGCATTTTAAACTATCCGTACAAAGTTTCCTTGTTACTATGCTATACCCATTACAACTGAATAACCTGATTTCCAATTCTATTTAATAATTCAATTTAACACAACCTAATCAATTTAACACAACCTATTCAATTTATCACAACCTATTCAATTTAACACAACCTATTCAATTTAACACAACCTATCATAATAATAGATAACTCATAAATCATGAATAATATATCAACTGACACTGACAAACAATAATTTACCCTATGCCATAAAATACAGGTTAAAAGATCACAGATTTAAATGATTTACTATAAACCTCACAAACAACAGGTTACAAACAAATTGTCTTAACAGAATAAACTGTTAAAAGGTGACTTACTATATACCTCACAAAGTACAGGTAGTAGATTTTCACTTAACATGATATTATTTAAACATTTACACCAATTCCAATATATATCTTGTACATTTAAATATGAAATGACAATATTATTTTTCTATATTTACAGTGTCAGTAGTGGTGAAGATCATCTAGAAAAATTAGCGGAACTAGAAAGATTACTAGCCCAGGCTCAGTCAGATAAACTTCGTCTTGTTGAGGAACAGGTAGGAATCTTTATTTCTTTCTCGAAAATCAGTTTGTGAAATGTGAGTTGTTTGTAACGTTACAATTTATTTCTGTTTCAATCTGTCTGACTTGGAAGCCATTGTTGTAAATTTTATGATATTTCTGACATGAAGTTGGACTATAAATTAACTATAATTATAGGTTTCATTGTGAACTAGGTTCTTCATTAAAATGTCATCATATTTCAAGGTATATCATCATCAAGAAATTCACTGAAATATTTTTTAAGAATAAATAGTATTTAAAGGTATATAGTTATCTAGAAAATAACTGAAATATTTCTCAAGCAGACCTTTTGAAATAAATAGAGAAATTGTTAAATTTAAAGGTATATTTTCCTCTAGGTATAAAGTTAGAAACTTTAAACTTTAAGCAGTATTTAGATCTATAGAGAATTTGAAATATACCCGGTCAATTCAAGCACTTTAATTCTGGTGTTTGAAAATTCTGATTGAAGAGGGAATCATTGAAGAACTATTCATTAGACCAATCAAAGGCTGGAAATAACTGTCTGATTTAAAGGATTAACTATGGAATAAGAACAAGTAAAAATAGAATTGATAGATTAGAACGGATTGACAATAGATTAAGAGAAGGAAATGATCATGGTCTATAAATCGCAGAAGTTGTCTGTGGCCAATTATACCAACAACCAACACTATCTGGCAGATGAGACCTGTTTCGTAGAATTATTGGACTTAATAACAAACTTTGTTTTACTGTTTGACTCTTTGCTTTGCTCTATTTAAGTTTTTGGTTCATTAAATAGTAACTTAAACCTGTGTTAGTGCCTTTTGGTGAATAGTGATAATTTACCATTAGTAACTGGTGTCTTTTCAACCACTCCTTATCACTATTCAAGTGTAACTGATCAATATTGTGGTTAAAAAGCCATCAACAGATTTCTTATGTTGGTTCGTGTTTTGACACATTTTGTTTTTATTTCCAACAATTTGATATCTTTCTCCTGCCGTCTTAAAAATATAATACAATTTTATATCTTTCTTATCAATACCGGGCCACAATGCTTGGATACTGCTCTATATAAAGTCTATATAAAAACAATTTATCTTGCAAAAAATTGCATTGTCAAGGCAACCGACTGCACAGGAAGTCATATCTACTTTCATTTTAGAAATCTGATGTGAGGTTTATTGTTAATTTAAAGACATTAAAAAAGATGAAACTATATAATTTTTTTATGGAATATTCTTCTTAAAAACGTGGCCACATAAATAAAGAGATAAAAGGGGACTAGAAAGAAATTTAAATCCATAATAACTTTTGGAAAATGATGTACTTAAAATGAAACTAGCAGTAAGAATAAATATTCATTAAATTGTCATTTTTTAATTCAAAAACAGATATTTTATTAAAGTTTCAAAGTTATGCCTGTATTTCTTAAAAAGATAAGTTCACCATTTTCAGGCGGTTAATTCGTGTCTTGAATATGTATTATTAGTCTTTTGGAATACTAGATGCAAAAGATTAGGACACAAAAACTTCATTTCATTTTATTTGAAGTACTAGAAATGCTAAAAAAATTGCATAATTCCTTCATAAGTAATTACAGTTAGAAAATTTTCTTTCTATTTATGACTTACAAGAAAAGACAAGTCATTATTGTTTTTGTCAAGCGCGGATCATTCTAGACATATATTTCAGAAACTAAGGTAGCAGACCTGTCTCTTTAAAAATGATATAGTTGTATTTCTGTCATTCTACAAGGATAATGAAATCCTGATTGTCTGAAAATGACATGTTGATAAAATAGTGAGTTGAAATGGACACAAGATACTTCAACAATACTTGACAAATCTTCCTGGCTTCTTCAGTCCATTTACACGTCGATCTCTGTGTCAATCGCGATGTCAAAGTGCCAATATTTAGCGAAGATGTCAATAAAAGGTTCCAAGTTCCGAGATGTTCTTCCAATGGCCATGTTGACTAGGAAAATAACAGGAAATAGAAACCATTTAAAAGTTCCGTTGTCCATGTGTGTTCTTCTCACACGTTCCCACTTGACATTTCCAACACTTCCATCATGAAAATCTTGTGAACTCAGTAAAATAAATTCTTAAGCTCCTCTTCACCTAGCTATTGTTGTTTTATTTAATAGCCTCATATCAATCAGGGTTGTTGATTATAAATGCATTAGCCAGTCAGGTCTGATTTTGATATCAACCCGATTTCCCTCTTGTTAGTGATGCAAGTCGGAGGATCTGGTGGGATTTAAATTGTTGGATGTGACAATAAACCAGGTCCTGGGTGGCCAAGCTAAAGATCCCTAGACAAATTATCTAAAAAAAGAAAGTAGGCTAATGCTACTGTCCTGGCTAAATCTCCCTTATTGTACATTGAATTACATTCCCTGTCTTCTTCAGTCTAACCTTGTGCAGAAGAGAAGGATGTAAAACTCCATTCATTTCATTTTCTGATTCAATTCTTGGAAAATATTATTGAAAAAACATCAACTGTTGATTGAGTGGCAATATTCAAACATGTCTGACTTGGATATTTTGGATAGTCAATTATTCAGCCAGGAACATCAGACTGTAGCTCTGAAATGGCTGACTGAATAATTGGAATTTATTGGTATTTAGTCTAAGAGTAAACAAACTTAAACCAGTCATTTGTAATATATAGTCTATTGATTTTATAGAAACATCAAAAACATATTATAGATGATCAATAATTGATGTGGGTATTAGTTAATGTGGGATGTAGACAGGGTAGGGGACAGGTTTATTGACTTTAGACAGAGAGGTAAATAGAACATCTCTCCTGAAGATACTGCTAAGACCTAAAGGTATACAGCGTCTGAATGAACTTAAAATTTGAAAATTTTAACATAAATATACATAAAAAAATAAAAATTAATTTTTAAAAAATTTTATTTATCCATAAAGATGCATTTGATTATTGAAAAACGCTTCATAAATTGTTTAAACGTTTTTCAGAATGACTTTGTTTTCCAGAGTTTCCAGAGGATTCTGTTACTTTATGACACCAGTTAGGTTCCTATTGACCATTCCTAAGAACCTAAATTTTATGTCCATTCTCAGTCAGAGTATCCCTGTAAGAATTAAGGTGATATTTTCTATCAAATTGAACTGTTGTTGTTTATGTTTCAGGTTCAGTTCCGTGAAGTTGAAATGTCGGCACTCCATGAAGAAAGATCACGGAGAGAAGAACTGGAACGAAAGTTACAAGAAGAGACAAGATTACGAGAAGAAATTATTAACCAACAGGTCAAATTACGCGAAAAACAACGTCAACAGGTGAGATATCAGAACTAGGTCAATCTGAATACTCTTTAAAAAGGTCAAGGTCAAACTGAATACCGTTCAAAAAGGTCATGGTCAATCTGAATACTCTTCAAAAAATGTCAAAGTCAATCTGAATATTCTTCAAAAAGGTCAAGGTCAATCTGAATACTCTTCAATAAGGTCTAGGTCAATCTAAATACTCTCAAAAAATGTCAAAGTCAATCTGAATATTCTTCAATAAGGTCTAGGTCAATCTGAATACTCTTCAATAAGGTCTAGGTCAATTTGAATACTGTTCTATTTGCAATATTTTGTCATTAAGATATTTGTCTTTTTTGATATAGGACATGAGAAATATGTCAATTAAGGTCCTGTTTAATAGTTTCTGTCTACTGATGAGAATTTGTTTGTCATTTAGATCTTTATCAAGAATCTTTTACGAGGATATCAGAAATATGTCACTTAATTTCTGGAGTTATACCCCACACTACATATTTAAACACTTTAAATAAAGAAAGATTATTTTATATTTCTAGTAATAGACATATCTTAAAATGATCAAAACTTTCAACTCTCAAATTAGCTTGAGTTAAGCAAACTCCATAGATCTCATCTGTGATCTTCCGCATCTCAAGTATACATGACTAGACTTTTAATATTGCACAAAATTTAGGTTAATACCCTTCCCAGTTCACCCTATTCCTCAGTTTAATCCTGTTTTTTCTCCTCTATTTCAGGCACGTCCTTTAACAAGGTATCTACCAATCAGAAACAAGGAATTTGATTTACGCCAGCATATAGAATCTGCGGGACATCATGTGGAGGCTTGCTCTCATGTGATAGTGACAGCTAACAGTTGCCGTGGTTTCTTACATAAAATGGGAAATAAATTTAAAACGTGGCATAAACGATGGTTTGTGTTTGATCGTTTGAAACGCTCACTGACGTACTATGGTGATAAAACTGAAACTAAGCAACGCGGAGGGATTTATTTTCAAGCAATTGAAGAAGTGTATGTTGACCATTTACGGACAGTTAAAAGTCCAAATCCCAAATTAACATTTTGTGTGAAAACATACGATAGGACCTATTTTCTTGTGGCTCCTACGCCCGAGGCAATGGGAATTTGGATAGACGTTATTTTCACTGGTGCGGAAGGATATCAGCAATTTTTATGATGGGTGTTGTTAGGTTATTATATGTATATTGAAGGTGAACCTTACTGAGTGCGTAATAATATTTGTGGGATATGAAATATAGTTCCAATTATTGTTGAAATCGAGGAACTATTTTCCAGTGAATGGAGTAATTCTTGCTGATGTAATGATTTTAGTTACGTGATAAGTATAGTGCCGTTATATGTTAAAATAGTGCCGTTTTACAACCTTGACCCCTTATTGTGAAGTAAAACATGATTGGTTACGAAGGAATTATTAATTGATTGGTCGATAGGTCAATATTTACTCATTAATATTAATATATACAAGCTTCTAAAGAATTCTTGCATTCAATTAAAATGCCAATATATGTATTCATTGCATATATTTACAAACTGCTGCTTAAGGGCATTGAATTTCATATGAAATGAAATATAAGATGGGTGCCCTTATGTAAGATACAATACATATAAGACATATAGAAATATGTGTAGGTAAAGAAGCACTAGATATATGGATATACTATTTCCTTGATAAAGCTGTCTGTATAAGAATGTGAAACATAGAATCTCAGAAGTAGTATATCAATATATCTTTTATTTCCTTGCATATATAATATAAAGGCTTAAAAAAATAATTTTTGCCCAACAGGTACCCTTCTTTAAGTCAAAAATACGATTAAGGGGAGGTAAATGTAAAGAGTTGTGATGTACAGTTTTATTATTATTAATTATTATGCATCTAAAAATCAAATTTTTATATTTTATCCAAAATTTCAGTTTTATAAAAATGATCAAGCCATTTTTAGAATGAAAATTTTTGAATGTGAATTGTTTTGTTGTTGTATTTTTGTCTTTGTTGATTGGATGACAAAAGATGTACTAAATAAACAATATTAGATACTTAGGCTGTCTATCTAGCACATCTCATGCTGCAGAGGAGTGTTTCTGATACAGCATCTTCTCCAGGACAGCTTATTCAGCAATTGAAGACTACTGTCTAATATGATATATGTGTAGCACATAGGACTTTAAATATACGAGTAAACTCTACACATATCATAGTGCAACTGAAATTGAACAACCTTCAAGATTTTCTGAATTAATTTCCCCTGATCTTTTCTGACAAAGATCAAATCCCAATTTTAGCAATAATTGATTTGATTGGTTACTTAACCTGAAGTTAAAATTAATTCTAGTGGTTGACCAATCAGATTGGTTGTCACTTATCTTGCGCTGAGTGTTTGGGAATAACACACTTGACAGTCAATTGTAACACCTTAGGTTACCTTAGATTACTACCTTACTAAATTTATTAAGTTCCTTCAAGTAGTCACTTTGATTTTAAAATTCTGAAAATTCAAACCCATAATGTTGATCAACTTGCTGAAGGTACTGTACGACCATCCAACCAATAAAGACTATGTTTGTTATTGATTTCTATATAGTTTTATTTTGTATAGACAAGTTTTTTAGTTATCAAATTTTTATACAAATTGTACAGAACTGTTTTATGTATCTCATTATATCTGAATACTTTGTAATTTTGAGCAAAGGTCAATCGTCATGGATATTGTGGGTCATCCAATCCACTAGCTCTCGTTCATTAAAATAAAATCGTACAAAGTTTTAAAGGGAATACTACCTCTGGATAACCAAAAAATTGAATTTTTTAAACTTGGTGAACCTGTCAAAACTATACGACAAAATCGCTCGTTAATCTATTAATCCATAAAATTAATGAAAGCAGCGTATCGTCTTTTAAATAGCTTCTATAGCTTCTTTATTAATAGCACCTTTTTTTTTTTTTTTTTTTTTTTATTAAATCATTACCAAATAAAAAAAAAAATAAAAAAAATATTAATAGCACCCAATAAGTCAAACTGATGAATATATAGGTTGACCAAATTTTAGACTTCAAATTTTATGTAGTATTTCCTTGTGATTTTATAAACACATTTTGATAACTAGTAAATAAGGGTTAGATTTCTTTTAGTATTATACCATCAATGTTAAATACTTTTAAAAAGATTCCTGATAATAAAAAAGACTGTCCTTTGCTATGGCGCCTGTCTTTTATTAGTGGCAGCATCAGTTTAGAATTGAAACCAATTTGAAAGTAAACATTAATAACAATGTAATTGCTTGATAAATAATGTCAATAAAATGATTTCACAAAAGAGGCGTAACCTTAAATTGTTTAAGCATTTAGAAAGGAATTTATTACCATATTGCAATCAAGGGAGACAAATCTATTTTATCACCATATATTCTGTTATAGGATTCTCTCTCAATGATGTACAATTGTCTCATTGCTTGTATAGTAATTTAAACTCCTTATAACATTTACAATATATCCAATTGATAGGTAGTTGTCTAAAATTTCATTCGGAAAATGTTTTAGATTCTTTTTTAATTTCTAGATTGCTCTTTTGGATGTTTTGGCACCATTTAACAGGTATTATTTTATTAAGAAAATTTTGAGTTTCATTTAGGGTAAAAACTGAAATCTACCCCCCTTTTGTTTTAAAAAGTATATTTTAAGTTAAATTTATTTCCCATGAAAAGGGATAGGAACCCCCCTTTTAATGAATCAAAATAAAATTTAAATTTACTAGGTATTAAGATTTTATAAATCCAAATTAAAAATTTAAAAGGGATTTCATTTAAAGGATTTTACCTTTAAATAATATTTAAAATTTCAAACTTGGTCAATAAGAGTATATATTCATCAGTTAGACTTACAGTTGTCATGACTAAAGAATAGAATTGCTATGTAACATAATATATCTATTAAACTAAGTTATTATTGAAAAACACTTCTAACTTAAACTTGGTCTATGAGAGTATATATTCATCAGTTGGACTTACCAGGTGTCATGACTAAAAAATAGAATCGCTATATAACATGATATATCTATTAAACTAAGTAATTATTGAAAAACGCTACTAAGACTTTTCAATAATTACTTAGTTTAATTATGTTATTATTTAGTTTTATGAATTTATTAGATTATAGAGAGATTCTGTTGTATGGTTTTGACACAAAGTAAGTCCATTGATGAACAGTACCCATTTTGGCCAAGTTTAAAACATTATAATATTTTGGTCCATTTTAAGAGGTAGCATACCTTGAAGGTATTAGGTAATCAAGAAATATATGGAGATCATCATTTAAAATATAAATAAGAATTGTTTTTGTATAAAAATCCATGAAAAAAATAAACAAATATTATACTCAGGAATTTATTGGTTTGTTTTTCAATTTTAATTTGATGGGTATTTTCAGATCATCTGTGATCTTACCAGATTCTGCTGTAAACAGTGTTCTGTGTGACTAGTATCGAAAGTGTTTCATACCTTATGCTAGCCATATAAGCTGTCAAAATTAGTCTAGTTTGACAAAAGAACAATAACTTTATAGTAACGGCAAAACTACATCAGTAAATATTGTATAAGTCCCATTATACTGCTTAGTTTTCACTGTTAATATCTTGCAATGTGATTGTTTGACTACTGTATTTTTCTCGAACAAGAGATGCTAAGCTATAGATCAGATCATTGAAGGATTATGGAGTCGCCTGCAGGAAGGTACTGGATATTTAATTGGATGGGTAGTTGATTGGGTACAGACTGTAGAAAACATTGACCTTTCAGCAGGTCAGTGAGAAGATTCTTCATTTTAAATGACAATCCTTATACGGTTGTTCAATTGTACTATTCGTGAATCGTATAATTGTGAAAACCGTGCGCATGTATCTTAATTTAGAGTATATCTGAATAAACAAAACAAAAAACTTGTGATGCGACATGATCATAAAATGGGAAATTCGGTAAAATTTGCTATTTTAAAAATGACGTCTGCTCAACACTGATGGCATCTGACCGTGACTACGATATCATTTAAATTATCAACAAAATGAAAGCCTTCTCGATTAACTTAATTAAACATATTTTTATTGCTTTTTGTCATAATTTAAGTCTGAATACGAGATAATTATGAAGTTACCTCCCCTTATGCAGTTTAGAAAGGACCCTTAATCTAAATTAGTCCTAACAAATATCACCTATCAAACAATAACAGAATTAGCAAATACCCGGTACCTTTTTGTGATATCAGCATCCCGTAATGAACAATTTGAAAGTTAATGAAAATATGGAATTTTAGTTCGTCCAAAATTTTGGAAAATTTAATTGAAAAAGGGAAAATTTTTGCTGGCGATTATTTGGATAGTATACTGAATAATTATAATGGAACGTTTTAATCTGGGCTTGGTAACGATAAAGACCCAAATTTTTTTAATACTTTTAATTAAATTAAAAAGTAATAATTTTGTTAAGGCACCGTTTTATCAGCATTTAAATTTAAAGGGGGGAAACCAATTATACGAAACGAACAAAAGTTAGAAAAAAGGGTTTTTTTTTTAAAAAAATTTTTTCCCCCCCCACTGGGTTTTAAAAATTGGGGGGGAAAAAAAAATTTTTCAAATCCAAGTATGTTCAGGATTATCAGCGCTTGAAAGGTAATAGTAGCATTGAGACTCCGCCATAAATAAAATTCAACCCCAAAAATAGTAGTGTTTATTTTAATCATGTTGCTGTCTACTAGATTGATTAGAGAAGCTCCAACCGTGTCATTCGTCAATAATTAATCACCAGAAAAAACCAAGCAAAGTATAAAATTTTAATTAAAAGAACAAAAAATATATTTTTAAATCCAACATGGCGCCTAGAGATTAGATTCTCATTATTTGTCACCTTTTCTGACCGCATTTATCAGGTTTCCCTTTTAACAGGTTTTCCATTTCATCAGGTTTCTCTTTTATCAGGTTTCTCTTTCACGCCTTCAGTTGGAATGATATTCGAGACCAAGATCTACCATCCAACTTGTTTTCCTTAAAGGCATTGTCATAAAAAGATTCTATTTTATATTTCAATCATAGCTTTCTTAAGGTTAGTCTCGACAGTGGGGAGAAAACCAGAATGCCTATCAATGTTCTTATAAAAAGAATTCTCATCATGTATTACCATTGAAAAGCTGCTTGTTATAGTTTGGTAGTATAATTTGGACTTAAAGCTTCAAGTTCTAAATCAAGTAAAAACAGTAAAAAATGCACATCAAAATTCTTCATTTACAGTTTTCAAATGGTCCGACCTTTTCAATTACATGTACATCAAAGTTTTTGGCACATACAAAACAAAATTCCAATCTTTTACGTGCATACACGTTGAACTACGTGATTTCCCCCCCCCCCCTCCCCCACAAATATCAATAGGATTCAAAATGCTTAATAATTGTAAAAGGATTTCTAAGTGGATCTCAATATCTCCCGTGGGGTTAGAGATGTGAGGCATCCTTTCTTCCCACAACGTTTCGAGTCCTAAGGCGAGATATGAGACGCTAAGTTTTAACGATGAACTAAACGATTAGTCCAATTAATCCAACATCATAGCTAAAACTGAACCGTTAGAAACACATCGTTGTCGGACATAATTATTCCTATCTGCGTCGTGATTCCTTGTAAAGTACCAATCACTTGCGCTCATGATCGGAGTCGTAGCATCCGGTCGGACAGAGTCAAAATTATCAAAATTCACTTCATGATGTAAACCGAATGGATTTCGGCGATCAAACATTGGGGAAAACCGATAACCCCATTTTATTTCACTTGGTTTGAATGAAGTCCGACCTTGAAAAGCCATGCTGGTGGAGGCGATACCCCCTTCCAATAAAATCACAATTTCAAAGTCTGAGTCTTTTAATATTTCTGGCGAGACCCCGAATAGTGGGCTGGATTCGTTAATTCGATGAACGATAGTTGCTGGCCACCATAAATGATTTTGAACCTTGCTTTCTGGAAGACTGATAGCCATCTCGTGGAGGTGGTGCGGCAAGAAATCACCTTCCGCCGTTAATTTATTGAGCAAGAAACAAGGCACGGACGGTGGCACCCACAAATTCAGATCGTCTTAAATTTCCGACACGCACCATAAAACACATTTCGTCATTTTCCAAACATATACACGCCTGTTTGCTGAATAATACAGTTTTTGCTCTTTTTGCTGGTGATTGGATTTTTGCTAGAATCGTGCCAGCGATCAGAGCTTGCAACATGGCACCGAATATACTTTGAACAACCAATAGAAACACTCCTAACGAACATTCTTCACTCACATCACGTGATCCGTAACCAATCGTCGTCTGCGTTTCAATGGAGAATAATATGATGGATTCGAAGTTTTTCACGTTCAGAATACAAGGTTTCCAGTTCACTGAGTTGGCACGTTTTTGGTTTTGATGCCAATTGTACACGCCGTACCACATTAACGAAAATAAAATCCAAGTCACAACGAAACTCACCAGAAATATAAAAATTAACAAGTGCCATTTGCATTCCAGTAAAGACGTATAACCGTCTAAAAAGAACTGCAGACGTCTATGTTTCATGTTGCAAGCTTTGACGTTACAACGCCCACTTTTCCGGACAAGCCGTGTTTGAGGAAAGAGAGTCATGTTGAGCATTATTATCACAGAATCTTCTTTAGAAGTTTAATTTTCCTTTAGTGTTTTAAGTCAATGGATTGATATTCCTACATCATTTCTGGACGATCGTACTTCACTATTCTGAAAGAGAAAATAAGCAATACATTAGATTGTCTTCAGACTTAAATCTCAAATACCTGAAACAGTAATATAACGATAACAGTAACTAACCCTTTCAAATGACTGAATGACTGAATGACTGAATGAATTATTAATATTATGTTACATTATAAAGAATGGGTACGACTAGCTCGACAAATCTGGCACAACATGCGCCTCTCGACAGTTACTAAACCCTTTGAAACTCCTGAATAAATGAGTAATATAGCATTATAAAGAATGGGTATGATATATTATTCTATAAAGACAGAGTATGGATAGCTCGAATATTATGGCACTATTTGTTCACCGAAACCGACATGTAACTGTCAATAAAAAATTTCAAAACCCTGAATAAATGAGTAATATATCACACAATAAAGAAAGGGTTTGATCCACAAATCTGGCACAAACCCTTCCTTGAACGTGACATACAAATGTGATATTGTCCAGCTCGTGTCGGGCTAAACATCGTCATGTTCTGTTTGATGGAGTCTCTGTCAGAACAGCAGTGCCTTTTAACCTGATCTAAATATAATAATGACCGAGTCTACCTATATAATGACACCCTACTTGCTGTCCTTATATTGTTTACCCACTAATATAATATGTATCGACCTTTTGGGAGTACAATAGTTGTCATGCCATTCAATACAAACTGAGATATTGCATTGTATTATACCTTCTCCCTAACCTTACCTGTAAACCTACTAATTTTCACAAATAATTACATATATCTGACTTGTAGTCACAGTCACAATTATTGTTAGATTCTTTAACGTTCTCTAGTCAAATATAGTTTAATCGCCGACCCTTCATTACAAAAACTTAGACGTGTACTTGTAGTATACTTTCTCGCTACCTTACCTGTACAACTAGCAATTTGCCCCAAAACAACTTCAAATCTCATACAATAATTGACTGACCGATCCCTCCACAAAAACCCCAGGAATTTTTGTAATTTACCTTCTCTTAGATTGTAGATCTACTCAGTTCCCCAAGCTTGTTCAAATTACATAATAGTCATAGAATTTGTAATATCAATCATTCAAGAAATGAATTATTTGATCATCGAACCTGCATTATAGAACTAAGACTATATAATTTACCTTCTCTAAGCATGTAGACTAGACAACTTCAAACCACATATATACATAAAGTCCGTCACACACGTTTTAATGTTTTAATATCCTCAGTAAAGTAGCGAGTAGTCTAATCGGTAATTGGAAAGAATGAAATGATCGTTACGGCGGGTGAGTTCAACTAGGACTAGTGTCGACTGGTTCTCGCTCACTATTGTTTACAACCGACAATATATGATCATATTCACCTTGGCCCATGTTCAATATCTTTTAAATATTGTTCAAATATTGAGCCCTTCTCAACTTAATCCTTGTAAATTATTTTTTGATGTACTCAAAAGGTGAGTTTTAGTCACACCTGGTCGTTAATTTACAATAGTTCAAATACAATTTTACCATAAACATAAGTCATCAACATAATATAAAAAATAAAAATGAAATGGAGTTTTACGTCCTACTTTATTGTATGTAATTTTACCAGGGCAGTAACGTGTGTCTACTCTTTTGGCGATTTCCAACTGTCGATGGATCTATAACGTGCACAGCCTTCAGTAGACGTTAAAGATCCCCCGACAAGTTGTCGTGATTTGAAATCATCGCAACTCAAAATAGTTTGGTTTTGATTAAACAAGTTGAAATTCACAAAAATACAGATCCTTGTCTTTTAAAAAATAGGCGAACGTTCATTTTATCAGTCATAATAATTAGATCCGATTTTTTTAATGTTTAAATTGTAGTCAGTAGAGAAACAGGAGCCTTTTGGGGCTGTTTGTAAACTTATCTGAAGATTATAGTGTTCCAGTCATCGGATCATCATTGATTTTAAATTATGTTTTACAGACAAGTACCGTCTTCATTAGCCCATAAGGTGCAGAAAAGTAGGACGTAAAACTCCATTTATTTCATTTTTACAGAAAAGTATTGCACATGCGTTCTCGATCAACGTCGAATCTGAAGATATTCGAACAGAGTAAATTATTATCGTTGTTCTGGAATAATGCCCCCCCCCCCATCCACATTACACTTTACATGGGGTTGTAAGACTGCATTGATTAACCAAGGACAAGAACAGTTGGGTGTATAAATTTAAGCAAAAACTTTTTTCGATCTACAAAAACCGAATGCCCCTATTATTTTACTGGTATGGTAATGTGATATCGGACCAGACAAAGTACAAATAAAATCAATTACATTAAAGTATCAACTTGTTTAAACATATCTATTCTTAATTCATATTGATCATTGAAACCATCCCTACAATAACCAGTCCTCTAGTACCCAGATAAAAACTACCAGTTTATACTTCTATAACTGACTGAACTTGTCCCCGACTTTTTCTTGGAAATTCACATAACATATTTGAAATTAGTATTTCATCTCTAAATGACAAAATACCAACTTCCATTCCGATGCTTTTCAGAGAATATCTCTCGCAAATTAATCTCCTAAAATCTCGTGTACATGGTCTTATTTGCATAATATGCAAATGGTATGCAAATAAGCTCCTCACTAATGAAGCAATATTATAACAAAGGTTACAGAAAAGCGCACAAGTGTTCAAAAGAGCATAGGATCACTGCATACGTACCCTAACTATCAAACGTGATGCTGTTTACATTAAAATGGATTATCTTGAATCGACACACTAACAATAAATCATCACTTAGGATATCGTCAAAAAGTCGAAATCCTACACACGACAAAACACGGTGAATAATAAATAACAGTTTGAGTATCCAACGAATTTAAACAGAATTCGAAAATTATCCAAGACACAGGGATGTAAAAACAGTTCTACCAATAGTTCCACATTAAAACAGTCCAGTTATATAATCTGTTAAGAGCCTGTCTTCGTTGTTAATCTTATAGTAATAACACCAACCGACAAAATATAATATATCGAACACTACGGAATACTGTTATAGACTATATTAACGCTATAGCCAACCTTTAATATCAGATGTATGTTGTAACTCCTGTGTAACATATCACTGAAACAATGGCAGACAATTTACTGACGACAATGAGCCGTAATGGAGGATGTAATGTAATCCCTACACATACCATATAAACAATATCTCGGATGGAAATTACCCATCGTACACTAGTACACATATCTGACATAAATTGCAAAACAAAACTCACTAAGTTAAAATCTCACATTGAAAACATCGTAGATTAACCTTTTGTGCCTGACAAACGGAAGTTGGAATGTAAGCTATGGGTGTTGTATTTCGCTGAAACATGGTTAATTTTACACTAGTGTGAGAGAATAGCAGGCAGTAGACGTGTATCAGGTTACTCTGAGATAGTATCGTAAAACATGAAACTATCCTGCCATTATTATTACACTTTCATTCTTTATATTAAAAATACTAGATTCTTAAAGATGGGATCCCGCTTTATTTTAAATACTGGATTCTTAAAGTTTGGATCCCTTTTTATTTTAACACTGAATTCTTAAAGTTGGGACCCCACACTTACATTCAATAGTTATTTAGTTTTATGGATATATTGTTTCGGATGTTATACTCTCCTATAGAAGTACTGGCCTAGGTCACAAGTATTAGGTGTTATAAGAGATACTCTCCTATAGAAGCACTGGCCTAGGTCACAAGTATTAGGTGTTATAAGAGATACTCTCCTATAGAAGTACTGGCCTAGGTTACACGTATTAGGTGTTATAACTTATAAGAGATACTCTCCTATAGAAGTACTGGCCTAGGTCACAAGTATTAGGTGTTATAAGAGATACTCTCCTATAGAAGCACTGGCTTAGGTCACAAGTAACAGGTGTTATAAGAGATACTCTCCTATAGAATCACTGGCCTAGGTCACAAGTATTAGGTGTTATAAGAGATACATTTCTATAGAAGTACTGGTCTAGATCACAAGTATTAGGTGTTATAAGAGATGCTCTCCTATAGAAGCACTTGCTAAGGTCTCAAGTAGAAACTTTCAGTATACATGTACATCAATTTGATAAGAAATTATCTACTTCTTTATTGGGTTCTACAGAGATTCTATTCTTTAGTCTTTGAACCTTGTGAAACCAACTGATGAATATACTATATACTGTTTCTGCTTTTTATACTATATATATTGACCAAGTTTGAGACTTTTAGTTTATGTCCATTCTAAGAGGTAGTATTGTTATGCTTAGTCTCCAAGAAGAATGTCAGGGGGACATGAAAGACCTATGCATGCCAATAAAGAGACAACATTCCAATTTGAGAATTAACATTGATTGTTATCGAGACCCTATAGCGATTCATATTTTTCTATATTTTGATTTTCGTTTATACTCTTCTGTCCAGGTCTGTGCAGAAAAGTAGGACGTAAAACTCCATTGATTTCATTTGATTTCTGTCCAGGTCTAAATCCGTCTTCTTTCACATTTCACGTGTAATTCAAACATCCCTTACCGAGGGTCAATGCCATATTCTTCACGTGTTACATCACAGATGTCCAGTGTAATTATGAAAGCATCCTAATTAGTCAAGACTGTTACTATTCATTGATTAGTCTTTCTCTCGTGGGATCACTGACCCAAAAGTCATTTTTTAAAAAACAATAATACTTTGTAAAAGATAAACATACGAAATATATATAAATGAGGCGCAGAAAGAACCATGCATATTAATTCTGCCTCGCTGATCCAGTATCAGTTAATTTTAGTTACGGTGGGTGAATTTACAAACTGTCAAGCCATTTTCCCAGTATTTTGTTATATCATTGGTCACAATTCCAGCAACGGTATGATTAGTTCCCCCTTTTTATAAACTATACTGATAAAACGATTTAACAAATTTATTAGTGTGGCCAAATTCAAGAAAAACTCGAAGCAAGAAAGCGATCGATCAAAAGAAGAATCGTGTGACAAAAATGGACTAAATGACAAATCTGATTTAAATGAAACAAAATGACGTAGTCTATAAATAATATATCCCATTACCTTTCTAATAAAACTTTCTCCAATATTTCCCTCTCAATTTAATTTCAATTAATTCCAGATCCGTACAAAACACCAAAGACCGATGCTGTTTTATTTTGTAAAACTATGACACTTTCTTATATAAAACCATCAGTTTATAACACTGAAACCTTCCTTTGTGGGTTTAAATCAGTGTGGAACGACTTGTTTCACTGTAAAACACTGTAAAACGATAATATATCACTATATATGACTATAATAGTCAATGTGATTGATCAAACATTGCGAAATAGATTATTTATTTTACCGTTTAATAGAACAGAATCGGTGTATTTCCTCTTTAGTTGGGAACTTGCGGCATCGCGTTCAACGAAAATGGCAAATATGCAACTTAACACTCCTATGGCGATCTACCCAGATTGTTACATAGCGTGCCTCGATCTTCATAAGCGCTACCCGATCTCTAGAAGATCTCCATTTTTGCCAAGTTCGCCGTCCAGAAGCCATCTTATCACTACATCGCCTTCAGACTGCTACTTGAAGCCAAGGTCGCAACTGAAGCACTATCTGGTCATTGCTTGAAGATGTAGTTGTATACTCTCCTGATGATTGATCAGCGAGCGTGACAGGACATTACAGGCTTTTGTTTTTTAAATGGGTTCTCGTCTAAAGAGTGCTTATTGATCAATAATGGATATCCATAGGTTGCATTGATCGCTCACCCTCTGAGCGAAAATAGGGTGCACTGAATCGCAACTAACCCACCTTTGATCATCAACCGAGCGGAGAAAATGATCATTCAAGGTTTTATAACAAATTTTAGGAATTGGCGACGATTGCAACTGAAATCTCTATCAGATCTTTTAGATCCTGTTCTCTAATCGTAATCGGATCGTCGTATATTTCAGTGTTCCATTTCATCCACAGCGGCCTGAATTAATTTCTATATAAATATATTTGTTTTGTATTGCTTGGTTGGTATAGGTACATTATAATTTAGTTCAGGTGTGCCTTAACGCTCTGCCAAGTCACCCTACTAGTGTGACATTCGTAGTATTACATCATCGCTTCACAGTTTTATTGATAAAATAGTACTATATCTATATAGAAGCTATCGTGAAATACGGTTGCAAGTAGTTCCGTATCGTATCGTATAGGAATCAACCGTTGATCACAAGTGTAGCAATAAGACAATGGGTTAAAACAAAAAGCTTACTACTTCAGGCTGCTTTAACAAAAAATAAGGCTAAAGCATGCACGAACTAGTTAACGGAATGAAACACGAAAACAGTTGACCGCCATTGATATTGCTGTAATATCCAACAGAAATTTGATGGGGCAATAAACCGAGGTCCCGTGTGCTACAGGCTGTGCACGTAAAGAATCCTCAACAGTTTGAAATCGCAAAAAGAATAGGCTTATGCTGCTTTCCCTCATAGCACTCCGCATGGCGTTGCTCGTCTTCATTAACCCATTATGTTCAGAAGCGTAGGACGTAAAACTCCATTCATTTCATTTCATTTTTTAATATTTTAGAAGGGTGTATAAACCATAAAGCATTTGAACCATGTCCCTTTTTGACAAAACGTCCCTCACTGCACACTGTATGGACATTGTCCTTAGTACAGTGACCACCAAATGACTTTTACTTTTACGCGAAATAATTATCTAATATTTATATAACTCACCGTAGCTTTAAGGACAACATGGAGTTCAAATTAACAAGTTCACAGGTTGGTTCTCGTCCCGAGGCACCCAGGGTTCGAATCTTACATCACTTCACGATGCATAGTTAATTTCACTTGTGATATCCTCCTTGGATGCTCGAGGCACACAATGGTTTAAATACGAACCAATATCACGGTTCCACGTAATCTATTTCCAAGGTTAGATTGTTATAATGTCAACTAGTATCTATTGAAATAAAATTATTTATTTACCTTGTATTCATTCTTCATAAAAAAAACGACTAAATTAATCAATAAGTTATCGAATAGCCTATTTCTCAACACGAACTTGAAATGAACCACGCGGTGTGAACACAAAGAGAACACCTGTTACTTTTCATGCATTTAATTTAAGATGAAAATTTCATATCTAAACTATACTGCAATATATCTAGGTATTGTTGCTTTAATTAAATCATACAGGGTTACATGTATCTACTTTATCTACTGGAATAATCAGCATAAACCCAGTGTATATCTCTTGCAGAGACATCTGGTACAGTCTACATTGTTAGTGTTAAGATGTAAATGAGAACGGAAGTTTTATGTCGAACTATACTGTAATATATGTATATCGAGGTATTGTGGCATAAATAAAATCATACAGTCCTACATATCTACTGGAATAATGAAGATAAACCCAGTGTATATCTCAAGCAGAGACATCTGGTACAGTCTACATTGTTAGTGCTAAGATCTAAATGAGAAAGGAAGTTTTATGTCGAACTATACTGTAATATATGTATATCGAGGTATTGTGGCATAAATAAAATCATACAGTCCTACATATCTACTGGAATAATGAAGATAAACCCAGTGTATATCTCAAGCAGAGACATCTGGTACAGTCTACATTGTTAGTGTTAAGATGTAAATGAGAACGGAAGTTTTATGTCGAACTATACTGTAATATATGTATATCGAGGTATTGTGGCATAAATGAAATCATATAGTCCTTCATATCTACTGGAATAATGAAGATAAACCCAGTGTATATCTCAAGCAGAAACATCTGGTACATTCTACATTGTCAGTGTTAAGATGTAAATGAGAACGGAAGTTTTATGTCGAACTATACTGTAATATATGTATATCGAGGTATTGTGGCATAAATAAAATTATACAGGCTGTATTTACTGGAACAATGAACATAAATATCTCAAGCAGGAACAAATATTGTCAATTAGATATAGATGAAACTAAACTATGATATATCGCCGACATGAACCTTGTGTTACATTTCCTACATTACCGCGTTGCCGATATTGTGGCCGCAGTGAGCCTGCGACAAACATCAGAGACAAGAAAATACATTCAGATTGACAAACCTCGGCCTTGTGACAGTATCTGTTCCAGAAGACTGAGCAGGAATAAGCACAAACAATATGCTTTACGCTAAGATGACAGAAACATAAACTATTTAAAACATTCCACGATACAAAGAAAAATTTCCTCACAGATCTGTCACAAAATCAATAGTCGTGTTAAAAACAATACAACTCTTGATTCACAACGCATGTGAAACATTGAGTTAATAAATGTCAGAAATAGGATATGCATATATCTAATGCTTCTTTATAACACTGCCTGTATGAGCTTGTGAAATGTTGAGTTAATAAATATCAGAAATAGTATATCCATATATCTAGTGATTCTTTATAATATTTGATAACACTGCCTGTATGACCATGTGAAACATTGAGTTAATAAATATCAGAAATAGCATATCTATATATCTAGTGATTCTATAAAAAAAAATTGATAACACTGTCTGTATGAGCATGTGAAATGTTGAGTTAATAAATATCAGAAATAGTATATCTATATATCTTGTGATTCTTTATAACACTTGATAACGCTGCCTGTATGAGCATGTGAAACATTGAGTTAATAAATATTAGACATAGCATATCCATATATCTTGTGATTCTCTATAACACTTGATAACGCTGCCTGTATGAGCTTGTGAAACATTGAGTTAATAAATATTAGAAATAATATATCTCGTGTGCTTCTTTATAAATTGTATTATATCTATAATAAGTGCGATAATGCGGTTGCCAATTGCGCCTTCTTACTGTATCCGAGTACTGATATACATGTTATTTAAAGAAAGCATCCGCCTTTGATGCAATCGGGGCTCCGGTAGGGTTAATATTATATTTCATTTTACCAATTGGCAATTAAGCGAAAAGATGAAGTTTTTACAACCACTAGCTTCAACTATTTAATCGTTTTGTATCACGAAACAAATTCATTTCCACTTACATTTCCGTGCCTTTATAAATCAATGAAAAGCGGAACTGATTCCGACAGTTAATGATAGCAACCCCCGTTTCCCTGTATGAAGCCATATAACACAACTTTTAGGACTGGTATGTGGTATTGCTAGAAGCTCGCAAGCCGTATTTGCACTAGTATATCCATAATAGTGTACTCGTTTGACATATTTACACTGCCTGTAATATTGGCTCGCTTAAAGTGAATTCTGCTCAGATGACTTTTAGCAGCTTAAACACCGCTATGGTCTTCCCAAGCAGTATCAGGGGTCCTTAGAATGGACATAAACTAAAACTCAAACTCAAACTAGGTCAGTAAGAGCATATATTCATTGGAGTAAGTTGGATCCCCAAGTTCCATGACTATAAAATAGGATCTCTATATAAGACGACATATCCATTACATATTATTGTCATTATTGAAAAACGCTTCTAAGCATGTTTTAAAATTGCATAGTATAAGGGATCATTACTTATTGTTATGGATTTATTGGATTATAGAGAAATTTTAGCTTATAGTCATGACACCAGGTAGGTTTAGAGATTGCCTTTTTGTCAACCTAAAGGGCAGTATACCTATAAAGTTGATTGTCTCATAAACAATATAACCTCGGGTTTTCATCACATGGTTTTCTCCAATTCGAATTTGGTAAGTGAGAGCTAAGTAGTACCATAAAAAATGGACGAGTTAAGGAATCTTTCTCTTTCACTTTGGAATTGGATTGGATCCATCAACTTAAGTCCATGGCACCGAAGGGCATCAATGAATTTTATTAGTAGGGTCACATCACTGGCCCTTATCTCTAAGTAATACCATAGTTTGTGATGAAGTTAATTCAACCTCTACTGAAGAAAACCAGGTACGAAGAAAGATGATTGGAAGTGAAGACAAGAAAAAAGTCAAGTTTCAGATCAAAGTAGTTTTAACTCTACCTGTATTGGATGAAGAGTTGATAAGAGTACAGACTTGTTAAAAGTTGAATTATCACATAAACATATTACTGATAGTTGGGTTTAACACACTCTTATCATAAAAACACTCATTGCCAGTTTACTGTAGTTTTATACAGGTCTTTACTCTAGCATTGAAAGAAAGGAAAGAAACAACTTTATTTTACAAGGATAACAACTTAGTCTGTCCACCGTGACCAGAATCCTCTCTACCAGCTGGACCTTGGTCAAACCTCTTGGCATTGAACTGGGTGGACTGGAATTAAACAAATGATGTCATGCCGTAAAGAAAGCTCTGATTCTGTCATTAGATTGTCAGAGAATCAACTACCGTGGAACTAGCTGAACCAAGCCCACGAGCTCAACCGCTAAGTGGACCCTGTCGCAACAAAGAACAAATATAAAATTCAAAATAGAATTGCTTACAATTATGAACGTATTTCGAGAGCCTTAAAATATTATGTAGGCTAAATTTGCAATTACCTACATCTAGACAATATATTGAATATCATTTGACCTAGTTTTCAAAGTCATAAAATAATTAGGTCACACCTTCCGTAACGGTTAATGATGGCGAAAATATGAAAATTATCAATTTTTGCTGTATTTAAGTACACTTATCTCTATGAATTTTTTAAGTAAGCCAAATTAAAAAATATCTACTCGTAGACAATATATTGAATATTATTTGACCTAATTTTCAAGGTCATAGATTAAGTGGGTCACACCTTCCGTACCCGTTAAAGTGACCTAATTTTGAAAAAATTGAAATTTAAATAATTCGAAAAAAAATACGAAATTTGAAAATCGGTCTCCAAGAAAAGGTAGATAATGATCCATTGTATCTATGTGCTAAATTTCATCAAAATCGGTCTATCAGTAGTGTCTGAATTTCGGATTTAAGAATTGTAACGAAAATTCAAAATGGCGGCCGATATGGCAGCTTGACCTAATTATTTAGGTCAAATCAATTACTATTGACAAGTTATTTATAAAACAGTTTTCACTTTTCACCTAGCAGTTATAGACCGGAAGTTACGTAATTACGTCATTTGAGGCTAAACCGGAAGTGGAATTTTTTTTTTCACATTTTTTCAAAAATTATAAACATATCGCCTATCAACTGGTAAAGTTTCAAAATTTTACCATTTATATTAAAGGAGAAATCACGGTCTGAAATTTTTGCCGATGACCCTTGAATATTGAATTGCAAATCGTGGGTAAAATATTTAACCTAATTGCATAAAACCTATAATTGTTAGTTGACAAATAAATTGAAGTTTTCAAATCTGAAAATCCGGTCAAAATCGAACTGAAAATAAACTTGCTAAAGCAAAAAAACCTGAACTTCCGGTTCTCACTTCCTGTCAGAGATAGAACTTCCGGTTTTGTTTTATTTGATAATAGAAATCATTCTAAGATCAACTGTAGATTTAGAATTTCTGCACCTTTTACCAGTTTGTCTGCAAACTCATCCAAGAATTACAAAAAAAAACTAGAACCGTTAGACGGTACCAAGGCAGTGCGCGTCCCTTCTATTGCATGGGTGAAACGTTGCATTTATAATATCCAATTCCATAATAATAACTAGACCTGTTTGTAACAATTGTGCAGCTTCCGAGATATTTAGAATGTGTTATATCTCCTGGCTGTCATTTAAAATAGAACGTAATCACGCCTACTCAGTATAATGACTTGTTTTGATTGGTTGCGATACTTAAACTGGAAATGTCAAAATTTGTCTTGACCAAACGATAAGAAATTAACACAATTTGACTTTTTGCCCTGTTGCATTATCTTCTTAACTCTTCTTGTAACATTTATATCTGTTTAATTAGTGTGTAAAACAAAACGTCGAAAAAACAAATTTGTGGTCATAAAGGGACATAACACCTTATTTGAGAATACAAATTGATCTCGGATTAAATTAACTTTCCAGATCGTTGATACTTTTAATTTTTTTATTTATTTATCAATCTTAATTTAGGTGTAGTAGGAACATTAGATCCTGCAATTTGTGGCAAGTTGCCATGGTATAACATAGAGCCATCAAATTAACAGCGCGGCTTTACATCTTTAAGAGAGTATTTTATAGAGTTGCGTCCCTTATACCACTAGTCCTCTCAACTGTACATTATTTTTGCTTAAGAGAATATCATTTAAAATTCTAAAGGTTGTCATTTCCTTCCAAATATTCCATATCATACATCGCCCACAACGAGAAATGAACAATCATTCCTTTTATTTAAGATATATAATATCTTTGAATCTTTTTAACTGGTTTAAATTTTTTAATCGAAAAATATCAAAATCAAAATAACAATTCAAAAATCGGTTTCCATATATATTTCGGCAATAGATTCTATATACATGTACATCAAAATAACACAAATTGAATTATCTTCCGAGACCCTATTTCGATTTAAAGAGTTAGTATAGAAGAAATTACAAAATTTGCAAATTTAAAACGTGCAATTTTGATCAAAAATCAAGTGTTATACACCATTGGACAGAATAACTAGACCTGTTTGTAACAGTTCTGCAGCTTTCGGGCTATTTAGAATTTGTTGGTCTCCTGGCTGTCATTTAAGGATGTAGATTGATTTTGCGATTATTGGGAGAGATGATTTATTCATGATTTAACAGGTGACATTTGAGCTTGTTAATAGACTGGCAATCATTAAGGTTTGTGATGTAAAAATATCTGGGCTTAACCACGCCCACAAAGTCCATTGACTTGTTTTGGAAACTTCAACTGGAAATGTCAAAATTTGTGAATTGACCGTTTTATAGGAAAAATTCGAAAACCGAAAGTTTACATTTTGCTATAAAGCTTAATATGTCATTGGATAGAACGTATCACATATGTACAGGTATAAAGATCGCCAAAGGTCAACGTCACAATATACACCTTCGAAGTTTTTATAATTTTTAATCGTAATTAAATCAAAATCAAATTAAAAATTCAAAAATCAGTTTCCATATAAATTTCGGCAATCGGTTATAGATTCTATATACATGTCCATCAAAATAACACATATTGACTGATCCTCCGAGACCCTATTTCGATTGAAAGAAAAATACACACAGTGATGTAAAATATCTGGGTTTAACCACGCCCACAAAGTCTAATGACTAGTTTTGATTGGTTGGGGATACTTTAACTGGAAATGTCAAAATTTGTGTCTTGACCAAAAGATAAGAAATTAACACAATCAGATTTTATGACCTGTTGCATTTATATCTGTTTAATTAGAGTGTAATTTTATTCTTAAACTTTTCGCAATTTTTATTTATACATAATGATTTATATATTGCTTGAAAGCTGGGAATTTGCACATTATAAATCTGTTCGAATTTTGTTTTTAAGTTAAATAGAACTAAATATAAAAAAAATATGAATGTTAAAATCGCTTATTTTCCACTAGGCGTATTTTCATCAGTTTTCGGTCTATAGCTAAAATAAAGATATTGTTAGAAAGCTGATAAAAATCACACCCAATAATGTCAATTAGAATGTTGCCAAGAGTCTTGTTCATGAGATATAACCATCTGAAGATACGAGAAATATGCAAATTACCAATTTTTGGATCCCTATTAATCCATATGCTCTGTACTAAAATTAGAAATCAAGGTATCATATGAACCTTTAGCCAATGAAGATGATTGTGCAGAAAAATAAAGGATGCATATTAGTAAGTTAGTCCTCTTCGTTCCTTGCGGAGAATAGGGCTGCTACAGACGTTCTCCATCTCACTCTATTATGAGCTGTTCTTTTTGCTTCATTCCAGGTCTTGCCAATCCTTCCTAGCTCTTTCAGTCTTATTATTTTCAAGCTATGTAAAGGTCGTCCTTGTTTTCTATGCCCTTGGGGATTCCCGTCCAGTGCCTCTCTGATGATGTTGTTTTGAGATCAAAAGGATGCATATGGTATAGTTCAAAATTTATGAACTTTCAGACGGAAGTCAGTTTTGAAAACTTTGGCAGGACCTGGTCCAAAGACAAATTTGAAATCGAAAAAAAAATGACACTAGAGGACCTAGATAATTATCCAAATAAAAATTTAAAAACAAGTCTGAAAAAATAGGATTTAAAATGGCGGACGAGTAGTATTTTTCCCAAAAATTTGCATATTTCAAGATGGCGATCAAACGGTTAGGAATTTGCATATATGATGACATACATACAAAATGAAGATATTGATGGTACTAATTCTGTGGAATAAAAAAATTGCAAGTTTGTGCAAAAATTTAATCCGAAAATTCCGATTTCTGTGATTTTCTTCATTTTTTGGTCATTTTCGGACGTTTCCGGCTAATTTCGGAAAATGTTTTATCGGAATCTTTAATGATAATTTTTTGTCTACTCATCTACCAATTTTTGTGAAAAAATAAGACGTAAATTTAAAAAAAAAAAAACGTGCTTTTTCATAAATCACGCACAATTAATATAGAACTAAGAACAAAATTTTCTAATATTTAAAAGCGCAATTTTGATCAAAATATAAAGTGTTATACACCATTGGAAAGAATAAATTACGCGTAATAAGGACATAAAAGAAATTTTGACGTATGTAAATGAGGTCACGTGACAGAGCTCTTCGAAGTTAAAAAGTGCAATTTTCAAATGGGTGTAAAACCGGAAGTTGACATTT
>CM060202.1:29024719-29045328 GCA_030562195.1 Nipponacmea schrenckii | reverse complement strand
AACTATAAAAATGATCAATATTAGTTATTGTGTGATCTTTAACGTCTCTTTATTCTCACAATAACTTATGGGAAAGATTTTTGGCGGGAATATTTCCAGACGCGAAGCAATGCACAGGTGGCTTTGCACTATAACGTACATTATCTATATTGTATCGACGAAACGTTGTATGGTTCTTACATAGAAATAACACATACAAAACTATGTATGGTTCTTACATAGAAATAACACATACGAAACTATGTATGGTTCTTACATAGAAATAACACATACGAAACTATGTATGGTTCTTACATAGAAATAACACATACAAAACTATATATGGTTCTTACATAGAAATAACACATACGAAACTAAGTATGGTTCTTACATTGAAATAACACATACAAAACTATGTATGGTTCTTATATGGAAATAACACATACAAAACTAAGTATGGTTCTAACATAGAAATAACACATACAAAACTATATATGGTTCTTACATAGATATAACACACATGAAACTGGGTATGGTTCTTACATAGAAATAACACATACTACGTATGGCTCTTACATAGAAATAACACATTCTACGTATGGCTCTTACATAGAAATAACACACACTACGTATGGTTCTAACATAGAAATAACACGTACAAAACTATGTATGGTTTTTACATAGAAATAACACACTGACGTAGTTCACACGCATTTTGAATCACTCCCTCGACTGAAGTTTTTTTTAATTTTTAACAATTCGACAAAGCCATAATCCTACGCTTGTGAACCGAATCCAGATAAATTTTGTCGAAAATAATGTTTTTATAACATTTAAAATTCTCACAGATCTTAACGTTTTATTTTAGTATTTTAGGATTAAAATATCTATTCTACCCAGGGGTGCGGTTTGAAAAAAATATAATCTGGTGGTATATATCGGGGGGGGGGAGGAGGGGGTATAATCTGATTATACTACCTTGCTAATCCTCACAGGACAGAATAAGAAACAATACAATGTCTATAACCTGTTAAATCTAATGTAAATTGTTGAAACGTTGTCTACAAATGTAAATCCCTAAGAACATTGCTTACAATAACTTCTGTAACCGGCCCCACCTATAAAATCATTGAACTTGAATCAGATTTTGTTAATGGAATAACAAGGAATGTTCTACAGACGATTGTTTTAAATATTTAACTAAAGTCACTCACCTTTGTGTTATTTTTATTATTTATCACGTAGATTTACTGTTTATTTCTCTTTAAACAAGACGGTATCACGATCAGCTGATTCGCTTATTCCCTTTAATGTTTCCAAGACAGTGTCTATGTTCCAAGACGATATCTTCCTAAGATTTATAACGTAACGTTCGGTATAACGGCTAGCTTTGGTTTCCACAAGACAAACTGTCGACCCAAATAGTCTAGGCGTGTCGTGCCTACATGATTTCTATTTTTTCACTATATACCCTTAAACATATCAGAAGCAATTTATTCCAATAGTTCTTAGGCGTAAAAGAATGGAGTTTTACGTCCAACTCCTCTGTACCTATTATTATAATGAAGACGGTCTCCGAACTTAGGACAACCGATTCAACTGTTCTGCTATCCAACTTTAAGTCCAATGCTAAATTTCTTCACAAAAACAATATAATGAATATATTGTCTATACACTTAAATTCATTCTAAAAACAGATAAGCAAATCTTTGATGTACTCTTCAAAGATTGCTGAAAAGTCAACGATTTTTAGAATTCATTAAAATTCCGAAAATTTTAGAAATCCCAAAATTGTATTGCTGTTTTAAATGTCGCATATACACTGAAACTTTCAAGAAATCTCTGTCGATCTACGCAGAGAAATTTCGTATACACTTATTTGTTGTTCCGAGCGCGAAAAGTGGTCGTTATGAGATGATAACGCCCTATTGAACTATTGAATGATGGTAATGACGTATATTAGTATATTTTGTTTATTTGTCAATATTTCTGTCATTACAATGATATCAAACCATCCATCAATCTCTCCTCATTATTACTACGATTTATCATTTTCCGTTTTCAGATCTTAACACTCGGACTAACAAACAGTGGGAGTGAACTGTAAGAATGAAAATCCGAACCTACGGTTCATCAATTAGTAACTTTGATCTTAATTATGTAACAATTAGAAGATATTTTAAGGTTAACAAGAAAAAAACTAAGGTTCTTTTTCAAACCTTCGTGATAGATCAAATCTTTTTATGTTTTTACAAACTGCACAGGTTAGAAGCCTATGTCCGTTTCGCGGAACAGACTTAATTCGTTGTTTATTTCATATACGTAAATTCTTGAAAGGTGAACAAAAGAAATGATTAGACATAAGAAGGTTAAGTTATTAGAGAAAATGACAAAAACTATTATAGATATAGATGATTTTCAGCCCTTTTTTATGTTTTCCAGCTCATAATTTGTATGAAACGATGTTTCCAGAAATCTTACAGAGGAATCATATTTAAACATTAACTGTTTTTTTTTTAAATTCTGATGTGTTTCTTAGGAAGGTATTTAGAAACTTTAGACGACTGGACAATAGTATAAAATTTAAAAAAAAACTATATTTTCAAGCTTTTCAAGCGAAATTCCAATCTTATGAAATACATGGATTCATTTCACTTTTCTAACAACTAACTTTCACACGGATCCTTGGACCAGATCCATGGTATTTATCTTTCCCTAGGTATCCCTCATTACAGACATTCATACGTTTAAGGTTGATTTGCATACGAGTAAATACCATATGATCCTTCGAGCAATAACTGTCGACGTTAACCCTAATTGCCGAGGGGATTTATTGTTTCACACGAGAAGCATAGGGTTTACAATACCAACTGACAACTACAAGCCCTGTCACTGTCATGCCAGATAAACGATCAATACGTCGCCCTCGGAGTTTGTTCTGTTATGACACCGTGGCCTTGGAGCATGCCCTTATTACCGTGAGGTATTAGAGCACTACATTTCTTTCTTGATGTTTTAACTTTTTGATCATGCCCTTTTGACATCATAGTTTAACGACATGCCCTTTTAAACCTATACAATGACCTTACAGGATATACTTTTATAACACCAAGGTTCTTTACCTTGCATACTTCGACATCAAGCCGTACGTCAGACCTCGGTTGACAACCTTTTTTTATCTTCCCTTTTAGGATCATTGATCGATTACATGACCCTCCTTCTAGTTATAGTGGTTAAAACATTATGACGTCGAGGCCCCAAATTCAATTAAGTTTTAGTACCATTGAAAAAACCTCTGACGTCTGGAAATTGGAATGGTGCATATCGACGCTATCAGTGTTCGCATAACAATTATTTTTTGTATGAAAAAGCTTAATCGTCAACATATTTCTAATTGTGAAATATTAGCACGAACATGTATTAGGATCAAATTCTGTAGTGAAATACATCCAAACCCATATCAAAATCGAGAGTTATGTGTGCTTTATTCAAATACTTCAATACTACCTCGTATGTTATTCATTAAATACACAATAATATGATGGATTACTGCCCTTGGCGATATATAATATAACAACGCCTTTAGGTGGAAACAATGATTGTTTTAATTCAACACGACTGTATCGATTGTTATATATCATTACTGTATTAGATATATTTAACAATGTCAAGATGCAGTGATAATTTGAAGTATTACCTTGTAGTTTACACTTTTCAGCAATGGTATTTCGAATGTATGGGGAAACATTATGCTTAAACCACAAACTTGTTGAAGAATTAATAAATATGGTTGTTTAAAAAACAAGAAGCATCAGATCAAACAACGCCATAAATTACTCCAATCTAAACACATATATTCGAAGACTATATCGTAAACCAGATTCTTTTATTCATAAATATAGTATATGTAGGATGAAAATACAGAGCTCTTCAGAAAAGAACCCCGTCTTCATCCTGTTCCAATGAACTAAAAGAACGTACCAGAATAAAGGGGTTAAATAAATTAAAGCTAACATTTTAATACACAAAGGGAAGTAACTGGTATAAAATTTGAAAGTATGGTAATTTACTGAAACGATTTAAAATCTCTTTCTTAAATATGAGCTCGATTATTCCAAATGATCCCTTCTATACATTATTTCCTAAATTTCAGTTGAATCAACTGCAGAATGTCATATAGTCGGCTTTACAGTTTACTTTTAACTGCGGTAGAAGTAACTCTAATATAGAAGCACTGACCTAGATGAATAGTAAAGAACCTGAGGTGCACAGGTAATAAGGTACATACATATAAAGCCATTTTTAGTCTACATTTACACCAAAGGACCGGTTTGATAGATTATTAATTAAAATATTACTGTGATATATTCATCATTTAATTATGTTAATTAACCCATTAATTAGAATATCACGTAATACATTTTTAATTAATAGAGTTATCACATTTAATATGTAAAAAGTTACTTGTGTTAACGTTCCAGCGAGCCGACATTCTCTGTATATGACACCATTTAAAACCAAATGGTTATTCTTACTCAACGTAATGTTAAAAAATCACCAAGAATCATCATTCGAATTGAATAGTTGAGAATAAAATTGGGTGGCAATATTGCTAGGCAGTTGTCAGATGTTGACTGTCAGGGAGTAAAAATGGTTTTTGATTTAAGAAATATACTCATCCACACGTTTGATTTACTAGCTTTAAATATACACATACCAGATATCGTATTTTCTACTTCAAAGGTACTACAAATAGATGGAATTGGAAACAAATTTAGAGAAAACATTTACTTTCTTTTTGAATACATTTATCGCCAATTTTAACGGTTTAGCCAACAACAAACAACAACATTATCGGAACATGGCGCATGGATACATAATTTTTAATTTTTTACCTACATTCAACGAAATTTGCATAATTATGAACCTGTGCTACTATGTCATATCTTTTTTGCGCGTTTTACTCGAGTTATGAATTTGATAAATACACATATTATATTGACCATTCTTGAGAACGTATGTTTTACGTCCATTCTAAGACGCAGTATCACTTTAAATATATTATGTGAGAAGTTAAAGTGTTTTAACTATACATGTACTTGACAACTAAAGTAGGAGTTTGTTATACTAATGGTTTATATTACAGAAAAACCACAATATTCTACCAATCAGAAAACATTTACTTGTGTTTCCCATCTGGGACGAAATATTTTTTTTTTCTTATAAAGCGTCATGGTGAAACCAGATCTAGTAGATGTCCCTGTTATTCTGATTAGCCAACAATTAGGTCATTCAAACACACATTTTCTACATTTTTATTTTATTCCGGACTTGGTTCATTGCTATTAATCTTTACAATGACTCAAATTGAAGTATATAAATTATTGAGGGCCAGAACAATACAATCTGGAGTTTTATTTTCGCCGAGTATAACAAGTTGTGGATACAACTGTTCACGATGTATTTAGTATATGTCTTTACTACTTTGGTGTTTTTCACGACAGCTAACGGTTAGTGGACGCTTAGAAGCTTTAGGTATTTTTAACATGACGTGTTTGTGTGTGTTGTTGTTTGTAGAAAACTACTTAAGATGCATAAACGTTGCATGTACTATTTCAAAACTCAAACGTATTTAGATGTGTGAGGTATTAAGATAGAAAGGACGAGCAATTGTGCTTTTTCATTCGTATTTAATTCCGAAATATTTTATTGAAGTGCCCCTTTCCAGTAAAGGGGTGCAACCCGTATCTACAAAAATGATCAAGCGACCAGTGCGCTAGACCTTCCATTATTAGAAGAGGCATAGACGAAAGTGATCTACATGTATTAAACAAAGCTTGTAATATCTTTGCATTGTGAAGATGTATAAGACGAATGTTGTAATAGCTTGACATTGTAAAGATGTATTAGACGAAGATTGTAATATCTTGACATAGTGAAGATGTATAAGACGAATGTTGTAATAGCTTGACATTGTGAAGATATATAAGATGAAGTTTGTAATAGCTTGTCATTGTAAAGATGTATAATATGAAGTGTTTAATAGCTTGACATTGTAAAGATGTATAAGATGAAGTATGTATTAGCTGGACATTGTAAAGATGTATAAGACGAATGTTGTAATAGCTTGACATTGTGGAGATGTATAAGATGAAGTTCGTAATAGCTTGTCATTGTGAAGATGGTAATAGCTTGCCATTATGAAGATCTATAAGCATTAACCAAAGGTTTGTGTTCGAGAATTTAACCTGTTTGTTCCTTCCTTACAGCCCTGTCAATTCGACCATTCCAACCATTTCAACCATTTCGACCCTTTCCATGGGGCTGTGGACCTGTATGTCTGATTGCCTGTCCCTATGGTAACGAAGTTGACTGGCGAGGCTGTCCAACATGCAGATGTAGAGGTAAGTGACTTTTACCTTCGTTTTTTACGAGGAAGACATTTGTCTTGTTGAAAAATTTGATTGACATCCTCTTAGTTATTAACCAACTTTACTAAAGTTCTTAACTGATTTGAGCAACTGGTGCCACTCTTTAGCTATAGGCTAGGGGCAATGTATTATATTATCGACTCCACATGGCAGCAGACATCTATACTATAGGCTTTTCTTCGGAGATAATTAAGTCGTACATATATTATAGTATCCATGCATTTGATCCAGTCAGATTTTAAGTTATCTTTGACGAGTTACCATACTGTGCCAAGAAACCATCATCTGAACGGTTACATTAATCTTAAAGTCACAACATTAGAAAAGTTTTGAAAGGCTTGTTAGTTCCTTCACATTCTATCTATCTATATTAACTCATTGTTAGATCAATGACTTAGAACTAGGTTTTTTTTATTTTACGATACGATACCTTGTCCAGTATTATGGAAGCGGAGTACGGAACCGGTGTATTGATAATCCAGGGCAAGGCACAGCCAAAATTGATCGAGGTTTTTTATTGGTAAATATATGTTCCTTCAGGTCCCGGGTCATATCCACCGATAGGACCTGTTCATCCAGACAGATGTGGCCCAGTTTGTATGATTCGTTGTGAGTATGGACAGATAACAGATTCTAGAGGATGTCCAACCTGTCGATGTAGAGGTAGGGGCCTTTGTGATCTAATAGCTGGTAGTATGGTCGATACATCTCACGCCATTCACACCCATAAACTCTAACCATATCACATTCATTTTTGGATATTGCTTTCCTCCTCGCTTTATATTTGAGTAAAAGCTACTTTGAGCATTTTAAATGCCTTGTGGCCATTTAGAATGCTATCGTTAGCCACCAACTTTACATCATATTTGGCTAGTCCATAATTATGATATGTATGTATGTATAATTGTGCATGCGATGCTCAAACTCTTTGCCACAAACACCTTTATTAGTGAACACAATTTTAATGGTATACTACCAGGGGAGTAGTATACCATAAAAACTGTGTTCATTATTCATGTGCTTCCTACCCTTAGTCGCTTAAAGATTATTCTTAAGAGTGAAGCTGCAATATGTAACATGAATAAACATATTATATATGTAGAAGGTCCCCGAGACTGTCCATACAGAAGACGCTGTGGTTTAATGTGTCCAATGGGAAGATATGCTCGAGATATTTTTGGCTGCCAGTCTTGTAACTGTTTGATGCCTTCACCCATTCAGCATGGTAAGTCGATTATTTTGATTATATCTTTATTAGTAACTTCAAGTACTCCCTCGTTCGATAAAGTCTTTTGGAGTAACGTATTACCTCCCTTGAACTATGCTTTGATTTTGATTTCACCTTAAATTATTTTTCGTGATTGTTCGAAGGGAAAAGTAATATATCTGAAGGGATAATGTCATATGGTCTTATTTGAAGTAATGAAGTTGGTCGGTTGTCAAAATAAAAAAAAATTGGTACAGTTCATTTTCTCACGGGCCTGCTCCAATTGTTTTTTTAATCATCCTGGGCATGAACCCTCTCTAATCTTACAGCTGTATTGAATTAGGTTTAGTGGTTTTACCATGATTCATACTACTGAATATTGAATTCGACTACTACCATTAACTACAGCTAGACTAAACAGGTGCCCTATGATTCTTTAAAGACTAAATTTATTATTTATTTGCAGGTTCAGTAATGATTTAAGTCAAGATCGACCGAGACAGTATGTCAATATATCTGAATATTTTTTAATAAAACGTTATAAAACGACACAGTTTTGTCATGTTCCTTCGTGGGCAATCCTCGTTGATTAGGGATTGAAGCATTAAAGGTATTGTAAGTAGATCCTCTAGTCTTCTAGTCTGTTAATGTGTGTGTTACATGGAAAAGCTGCTAATAGAAACACTGTTTCCTCGATAAAAAAAAAGAAAATGCCTTTACAATCCGCTTGATGGCGATGGATAATTAAACAGAATTAAAGTCAGGAAATGAAATGAATGGGGTTTTACGCTTCTGCAAGGGCTAATGAACACAGGGTAACACCAAGCAGGGTGCTGTAAGGAAAGTATGCCAGGACAGCTGCAGTACCCTACTATTATTGCGATTTCGCACTATTGGGTTATCTTTAACCTGCACAACCTGTAGGAAACCAGGTTATTGAGCCATCGCGGCCACTTAATCAAAAAAGAAACATTGAGAAGAATCACCAAAGATATATAACAATATAAATTTATTTGTCTTGAGAATGAGTTAAGAAGAATGAACAATAAATAATGATATTTATATACATTACAAGAAGAACCAGAGTATAACCATTTAAGTCTGTCATGGTCATTTTCTAACAACACTACAAGTCGGAACGGAGACCAGCTCGTTCGGGCCTTATTCTCGAAAACTTCATTTTAGTGTTATAGTCATCTGATTGGTCAAAGACTCAAATAGATTTTCAATTAATATTACCCAATCATATTACAGTATTTCTTAAAATCTGGATCTAAATTAAGTTTTGGAGAATAAGGACCTTGTTTATCAAATTATGAGCACTCGAAGGAATCCAAGTACAGATTAAGTTTCGTCTACGATAAGTTTTGTTAAGACGGTAAACTAGATACAATACCTATTGTTGACCTGAATAATTATCAGAAAAGATTGAACTTTCATAATTAGATAGATAATCTTAGACGTCTTTTGAAACTCACAATCAACAATACCCGTATTTTCACCCAAACATTTTAAACTATATTAAGTTAGTCAAACGTTATATTTGATCGAATATCGTCAATATGTGATGTTTCAGATACGTATTTTGATCATTGCCTTAACCTACACGTACGAATCAATATACGTATTCCACGCTACATACACGAATGTTTTCATTAAATATCAAATACCTGGTACACATTGTCTTAAAACTACGTGTCTATACGATAAGAATCATACACTTATACACGTGTATATAGAATTGGCCAATTCGACCAGACTCTGCATTTCAATAAGAACCATTGTCTTATGAGTAATAAGATTAACTGAAATCGAAGGATTAGCCTATACAATATATTATATCCAGCATAAGACTACATAATATAATTGACGGTTCTTATTCTGCTTTAAAATGGACAGATGCTTCTGTCTTTAGACGTCCTTCTGGATGCAGTTAAGGTATCAATCCAGAGTTTTGCCATTTTTGGGAAATATTTCAACAATTTCTTAACTAGATGTTGTTTTACACTTTTGAAAAGTTTCAATAGAAATAGCAAGTTCGTTTTGTATGGTTATTTGGATTTAAATAGTGTCCTGGCTCTAATAGACCTAAAAATCTGACCACGACGACTGCCGGATCTCCGAACAGATAGCACTTTATCAAGATTTTCATGATGACTCAGAGTTACGTCCCTTTTCCTTAGTGATTTTGAAGCAGACGATGGTGTTGCTGATCCGAGGCTGTATCGTCTGGATTGTGGCGTTGTACTGCCATGGAAAGAGAACTCTTCGTAATCAAATTCATCCTGTGACGACATATCCTGGAATCCATCACTACTACTGGTAAAACTTTGTATATCAGCACTTCCGGCTACGTCAGAGTAACCGTTGATACTTCCGTCGTCTGACCCGATACTCTCATAGTAACCGCTACTATCATCACCGGAAGAACTCGTGCAACGTTTCCTTGGTAACGTAAAGGTGTTGAACGGAAGTTTCGGTAACGGTCGGGAACTTGCATCCGAGTAACTTCTTGTGACTGGTTTACGAATTGGTTTGGGAACTTTAAAAGGACAAGTAGCAAGTTCGTACACATCATCGACAGCTTCTGTTGTTACACTTACCGCTAGTCCAGTATCGTCTGCTGTGACGTCATAGTCCGAGTTAACACTAGAGGAATTCCAATCGTTTGGCATGGTATAGTCTTCAGAGAGGGGCACTGACTCCGTGAGTGGCTCCTCATATATATTAGTACAAGCACATGGGATGGAGGGGTGTTTTAAAGCTGAACGACAAAGTGGACAAACCGTCACATGTTGACAAGCCGGCGTAACGTTTTCGTAGTCATTAGAATCGGATACATTTTCGTATCGACTCGTTTGCGTTGGGGTGGTTACGTATACGTTTTGTTGACTACAGTTCATACGTTGAAATCCTACGGCGAATTCTTCATATACGTCATCTTCCTTCTCCAACTCAAAGTAAGGACTGGTACAAGCATCTTCATGGACGTTGTCCACTTTTAGGTACATCTTAAAATTAGGAGCTACTCCTCGGCGTTTACAGCGTTTCTTTATCCAACTTAACATCTTCGAATGGAACCTGAAAGAAAATTGTAAGATGTCACAGCAACGTCAATCAAATTCTATACAATAGTAGTTAAATACTACAGAAAGTGTTCTGATAATATGTTCTGTGTTGCTATGGATATCCTTGATTTCTTAAATGCATCTGTGGGTGTAAATTAAGAGTACATGTACATCAATATATTTGTTAATTTTCCAAGAGATTACATTGCCATTCGTTCGAGTTCTCGCGAAACGAGGAATCTAATATTCACTCCACGATCAGTTTGTAGAGTTGATCATTTCATAGGCAAATAGGCACCAGAACACTCAAGTAGGCCTAACTACATTGTTACCAAAATGTAATGGCGAAGAACTCTTCTTCCTCAGTGAAATATATCTTACTAAATAACAACCCGAACAATTACGAATAACCAAGCTTGTTTATACAATTTTTAAAAAGCTTACCTTTATTCAGTCGGGTAGTCCAATTAAAAATGATATGAAAATGTCAAATATAACAGTTTTTTGACTGGAGAATGTCGAATTTCTTTAAAAAAATATCCTGTGTTACTTCTGTACAAGCAAAGACAAGTTAACTGTTTGATTTCTAGATCTGTTATGCTGAGTTACGATTCACTTCACTATTTATATCAAGTCTATTTATACTGAACATTGATTACATCGCGTGCGTTTTAAACACGTCTGCCCAACAATTGAAATTCCCGCCGATTATGTCGCGTGAGTCACATGATACATCGTCAACACGGCTGATTGGCTTAGGCAACAAACCACCGACGTCGGGATTATCACGGTGTACTATTACTGTGGAAAGTCTAACTTGTCTTGTTAAAAGAGACTACAAGAGTAGAAAGTAGATTAAGGTCAGTGTTAAGTCATGATAAGTAATCATTAGATTTAAATCTAATCAATGATTGTTTGAATTATTCACTCCGCGAAGCTGTTTATTTAACATAGTATATGGTCTGCCGGAGTGTCAAATGGCAAACATTCACGACAGACGGTCCCTGAGTAATGGTATTAGAAAATGGCCACTGTTTTAGTATGAAGAAGCTTAAACAAACGTCTGCCTATGGTGCAGCCATGACTATTGTCTCTGATTTTTTGCAAACATCTTACAAGAACACATTTGTTAGATAAACATCAGCAAAAGAAAACAACGGATTTATGTCACCATTCAGAAAGAAATAAATATTCCTTAGCTGACATTGGAACCCTGTAGAGTAGAAATTATCAGACAGAGGAGTCATTGCGAAGTACCTTCACTGACGGAAGGTCTTCAATTCGAAACTGTAAAATTAAAAAACTTAAAATGCTGTTCAAGGCGATTCTATCCACAGTTACATCTTGGAAATTCCAATAGTTTGTTAGCTTGGCATAGCATGCATCATAATTCTCAGGCAAAAAACTAGAGATGGACATCGTAATGTCATGGATTGTAACAGAACTTGACTAATATTACTTCCTGTGACATTTCTTGAACTGATAGATGTGCTTGGCAGGCCTTTGTGGTCAGAATGCAATGAATGAAGAAGTTCCTGTTTTTATATCCAGGCATTTGTACCACAAAAAACTGTCCCTGTTGGAACTCATTGTTTAGTGACGCTTGGTGCGTTTACGACTGTTAGATAAATAATCAATTCGGCTTGTGTTATGCTGAAACTTCATCAAATGGTTTGTACAATCCATGGTTCTACATCAATGGCAGAAACTCCATCAATAAAACAAGTGTATAATCCAGAGTCGTTTGATGATATTATATGAAAGGTTTAGTAGAATTTTCCGGTAAGGTAATCCAACACTATACATAGATTGATCTCTTGTTTAAGGAACGAGTTTTACAAACACAAAGACAAGAATATTTTATAATGATTTATTTTATTATAAAACAAAGTAAAACAATGTAAAACAATTATTAAAATATATAAATAACATAAAATATGTTAGATAAAAAAGCACTAATACAAATTCTCAAATCCAGACTCTCGCACTTTCAATTTGGATATATAGTATGGAAAATTTAGGGAATTTAAACACCAGCTTTGGCTCTTTCACAGACCGTTCGAAGTTACGTATTTCTGTCCTGTGGTATTTACACATTTTCCAATTTGACTTCCCAATCATTAAAACAATGTTCTTGAAATGGAATAAAATGAAAAAAAAAAGACTTGAGGTCAAACTAGCAAAGGGCTGGACGACCCGACCTATCTCACAATAATCTCAGATAATATTTTGAAAGACTGGATATGCCTGACTATCCTTAATGATCAATTAATTGTACTTATTCAATAATTCTCTGAGCTGAGTTGAAAACTGATCACAGGCCTAGACGACGGGTAAACTGGGTTATTTAAACAAAATCTTGTCTGGGAAAAATAGGCACTGAAAGAAAATAACACAATATAATTAAATAAATGTTTTACCGTTTAGCGAAAGCTGTGTAGCAAGTCTTAAATATAAAAGCTTAAACGAAATGAGCAAGTTTGGACTTATCATAAATTGAGGGAAGGCGATATATTCCAGTCTTACTTATTAAATAACGAACAATTCACCACCAGTGATCCCCAGAAAACCTTATTGCATATATAGTATTATATGGTACTTTATAACCCACGGCACTAAAACACGTGGAATTTAGGTGATTTTGCCAGCCCGGTTCACCTTGTTAGTAAAGGAAGTCGGAGTCGGTTGACACGGAAAAAGCGTCTATATAGTCGTTCAAATTAGACAATGAATCGCCGAGACCCTTTAGCTACAGGCTGTTCACGTAAAAGATCACTCCACAATAGAACATGGCAAAAAGAGTATTTAATGCCGATGTCCTGGCAAAATTTTGCACACTGCAAAGCGTTGGCCATCTTCATTAGCTATTTAATTCGAGTAGGGCGTAAAACCTCATTCATTTCATTTCGTTAGTGATTTGACAGTCTTTGATATGCATGGCATTTTAAACAATGGTACGCAACACAAAGATAGCCAACGTATGATGGTCACCAATGACGTCGTTAAAAAGTAAAACTTACATTTAGGCAACTGGCATCTACAAGTTTGACATCCTTTCGAATCTCGTCTATATCGATTTAATGGGCAAGGCCTACATTTACGTTTTGGACATTCTGAAAAAAGAACACATTGAAAAATAAGTTGTAATGATGATTAACATCTATTGCTAAACATCGTTTTGAAGTCTATAATTGCCCAACATTTTTTTTTTCATTTTTTAACATAAATCATGACTACTTTTGAAGCTGGTCTGTCAAAATTACACAGAACGCAAGTTAATGAGTACACACGTTAAATCATCGCAAATGTAGTAACCTGCACAAAACACGAAGCCGATGCCTACAGGTTTGCATTTTTAATCAGAATGGAGTTTTTTTGTTTGAAACCTTAAACGTTTTTTTCACTGCGTAGCAAACATTATGACATTTTATATCATTGGACCACTTTTCCATTCAACAGAACGCAATTTCAAGTAGAATGTGGTAAGATCATGGTAAGTGTAGTAACGTATAAAATAAATATGAAGCGAAACATCTTAGAACTTAATTTTTAATATATTTCGTAAAATAGATAAAATAAACTCTTACCCGACGTATTGCAACCTCTCTTAGTACATAAACTTCTTCCATTTCGACAGAAACAAGTATCACAATCTTTTTTATAACTTTGTCCATCACGATATGTTTTATTACCATATTTACATGGTCCTGTAATAGCCATTATTATCAAAATTACATATAACATCATCGACTTAATAATTAAATATATAACATTAGATCTTGACGTAAAATATATGTGTATGTGTATCGGGCCAAATAGTTCAATCAGTTTTTTTTGTAGTTGAAGTAGTAGCAATATAAGAATATAACATATTAAAGGTATGCCAAAACGGGGACGTATCTAGAAATACCTGATGCCGTTGAGACCGACGGAGATTCCAAAAAACTCAAATCTATCTTAGAAATAATATCTTTCACAAGTCTAAGAGAGGTCTAGCATGACCCTATTATCAACGCCCTACATACGCAAATGATTCCAAAGGGCGTCGGAAGCTCCTGCAATCATAGAACAACTGCAGAGCCATTTTGCCAGCATCCCCCTTTGCTAACTTAGTAATACAGATAGTGATCCATGGTTTAAGTCCCTACTTATGATTATTATAAACACGTGGTGTAAAATTATTAAAGAGCTTTGTGGTTCTACTTACTTCCACCTCCTGGTTTACAAGTGCACGTGTTACAACCTCTAGAATCTTTCACATAACCATTTGGACAGGCTTTACACTTAAACATTGGGCATACTGAAAATTAAATGAAATATACACTAAATACGTAATTTCCAAACGCTAGCAATGAAGTATTTTAATGGCATTGATAATTTTTTTAATAAAAATATCAGAGACAAACTGGAAGAAACATTTGAATTCATTTGGGGATATTTTATTACGATTTAATATATAATGGTGAAAACAGGAAGTTTCAGGGTAGGTTAAGGGTCGATACCCTTGCGATGTTGTAAAATACAGACTGGTAGTTTAAGTGGAATTGCAAAAACCCACAGGCCTTTGTTTGAAAACTGAAATCTTTCAAACCCCTTTTAAAAGAAAAAAAAAATAAAACAGGGAAATGTAAACTTAATCTAGCTACCTGGTTTTCTTTTGCATCTGCATCGTCGGCATCCATTTTTATCAGTATAGTAAGTTCTACCGTATCTACACGATCGACAGCTTATCCGACTAAAAAATCGAGGACATCTGCTAGCTGAAATAAGAAAAGATGAAGATCTTTAAATCTCCAGCTAGATACACTTCAAAGTAAATACATGTACATTGTATTTTTTATTGTTTATCTCTGGTGCTAAGGTCGGACACTTACCTCACGTCATAATAATATTTCAATATCCTGTGAACATTTTCTCTTAATGGATCAATAATATTATCTTTCTTGGGGTATAAATTATACATCAAATATTCCTTATTATCTCCGAGGATGACTGGAAAGGGCTGTATATTTAAAATTTCGCATATCCAGTCTCAAGTATCATCAAGTGCTCCAGAGTAATACAAGTGCTCTGTTTCGCAGGTGCTCGTGATGAAGTCGTAATTCATTCAAACATTTAGACCCATATAAGTAGACTTTACATGAACATGAAAACAACTTACGTTTACATCTACAAATGGGACAGCCGCGACTGTCTGTTACAAATCCGTTAGGACAGTACATTCGGCAAATTGGTCCGCATCTTCTAGGAGGAAATGGCAAAATCGATAATCCGCTTGGTTTGACTTCAGTTGGATCAACTGGAGGGCCGTCTGGTTTAGGAGGCGATAAAGCTGAAAAGTATATTTAAGAAAGGGAATTTAAAACCCAGTATTAAAGTCCAAACATGGTCAGTTATTATCGGTAAAACTGATAAATTCTATTTGGCGATTGAAACTAATCGTCAATGATAAATGTATGAAAGTCATAGTTATTGGTGTGGAATAAAAATAAGGAGTAGTTTACCAAAAAATTTGGTTCCGTTATTCAATGTGGTCTCTTGTTACCTCAATGATTCCAGCAACTGGTGTTTACCTCGGTTCTACCTGCTCTATTTATTGTTAGTCTCTCATATCGCAAATTGGCTTACATCTATTGCTAAACATCGTTTTGAAGTCTATAATTGCCCAACATTTTTTTTTTCATTTTTTAACATAAATCATGACTACTTTTGAAGCTGGTCTGTCAAAATTACACAGAACGCAAGTTAATGAGTACACACGTTAAATCATCGCAAATGTTGTAACCTGCACAAAACACGAAGCCGATGCCTACAGGTTTGCATTTTTAATCAGAATGGAGTTTTTTTTTTTTGAAACCTTAAACGTTTTTTTCACTGCGTAGCAAACATTATGACATTTTATATCATTGGACCACTTTTCCATTCAACAGAACGCAATTTCAAGTAGAATGTGGTAAGATCATGGTAAGTGTAGTAACGTATAAAATAAATATGAAGCGAAACATCTTAGAACTTAATTTTTAATATATTTCGTAAAAAGATAAAATAAACTCTTACCCGACGTATTGCAACCTCTCTTAGTACATAAACTTCTTCCATTTCGACAGAAACAAGTATCACAATCTTTTTTATAACTTTGTCCATCACGATATGTTTTATTACCATATTTACATGGTCCTGTAATAGCCATTATTATCAAAATTACATATAACATCATCGACTTAATAATTAAATATATAACATTAGATCTTGACGTAAAATATATGTGTATGTGTATCGGGCCAAATAGTTCAATCAGTTATTTTTGTAGTTGAAGTAGTAGCAATATAAGAATATAACATATTAAAGGTATGCCAAAACAGGGACGTATCTAGAAATACCTGATGCCGTTGAGACCGACGGAGATTCCAAAGAACTCAAATCTATCTTAGAAATAATATCTTTCACAAGTCTAAGAGAGGTCTAGCATGACCCTATTATCAACGCCCTACATACGCAAATGATTCCAAAGGGCGTCGGAAGCTCCTGCAATCATAGAACAACTGCAGAGCCATTTTGCCAGCATCCCCCTTTGCTAACTTAGTAATACAGATAGTGATCCATGGTTTAAGTCCCTACTTATGATTATTATAAACACGTGGTGTAAAATTATTAAAGAGCTTTGTGGTTCTACTTACTTCCACCTCCTGGTTTACAAGTGCACGTGTTACAACCTCTAGAATCTTTCACATAACCATTTGGACAGGCTTTACACTTAAACATTGGGCATACTGAAAATTAAATGAAATATACACTAAATACGTAATTTCCAAACGCTAGCAATGAAGTATTTTAATGGCATTGATAATTCTTTTAATAAAAATATCAGAGACAAACTGGAAGAAACATTTGAATTCACTTGGGATATTTTATTACGATTTAATATATAATGGTGAAAACAGGAAGTTTCAGGGTAGGTTAAGGGTCGATACCCTTGCGATGTTGTAAAATACAGACTGGTAGTTTAAGTGGAATTGCAATAACCACAGGCCTTTGATTGAAAACTGAAATCTTTCAAATCCCTTTAAAGATAAAAAAAATAAAACAGGGAAATGTAAACTTAATCTAGCTACCTGGTTTTCTTTTGCATCTGCATCGTCGGCATCCATTTTTATCAGTATAGTAAGTTCTACCGTATCTACACGATCGACAGCTTATCCGACTGAAAAATCGAGGACATCTGCTAGCTGAAATAAGAAAAGATGAAGATCTTTAAATCTCCAGCTAGATACACTTCAAAGTAAATACATGTACATTGTATTTTTTATTGTTTATCTCTGGTGCTAAGGTCGGACACTTACCTCACGTCATAATAATATTTCAATATCCTGTGAACATTTTCTCTTAATGGATCAATAATATTATCTTTCTTGGGGTATAAATTATACATCAAATATTCCTTATTATCTCCGAGGATGACTGGAAAGGGCTGTATATTAAATTTCGCATATCCAGTCTCAAGTATCATCAAGTGCTCCAGAGTAATACAAGTGCTCTGTTTCGCAGGTGCTCGTGATGAAGTCGTAATTCATTCAAACATTTAGACCCATATAAGTAGACTTTACATGAACATGAAAACAACTTACGTTTACATCTACAAATGGGACAGCCGCGACTGTCTGTTACAAATCCGTTAGGACAGTACATTCGGCAAATTGGTCCGCATCTTCTAGGAGGAAATGGCAAAATCGATAATCCGCTTGGTTTGACTTCAGTTGGATCAACTGGAGGGCCGTCTGGTTTAGGAGGCGATAAAGCTGAAAAGTATATTTAAGTAAGGAATTAAACCAGTATTAAAGTCCAAACATGGTCAGTTATTATCGGTAAAACTGATAAATTCTATTTGGCGATTGAAACTAATCGTCAATGATAAATGTATGAAAGTCATAGTTATTGGTGTGGAATAAAAATAAGGAGTAGTTTACCAAAAAATTTGGTTCCGTTATTCAATGTGGTCTCTTGTTACCTCAATGATTCCAGCAACTGGTGTTTACCTCGGTTCTACCTGCTCTATTTATTGTTAGTCTCTCATATCGCAAATTGGCTGACAACCAGAAACATTGACTGCCGCTGATTGTAACCACCATGCCGAAAGTCAGTCCTTAATAGAGTCTGAGAGTAGAACAAGAGCGACGGGCGGATGTTATGTATCAGTGCCGCTATATCCTACGATATTCTACAGGTGAGCAGGAATCAGATGCTCTGATGCGCTTTAGGTCACTGATAGTATATGCAAATATGTGAATACAGACAATTGGTTTAAAAGGAAAAATTGGATTTATTTTAAAAAAAGAAAAGAAATATTTTATAACATACCAATTGTATATGACACGGCTAGAAAAACACTCAGTAAAAGTACTGCAGACTTCATCTTGGATAGTTAAATAGTTATACTAGTTGATTTAGAAAAGACAGTTGCTTATATACACGCGTAGTTCCGTATCGGCAGCTGGTACTGTCAACAATCTTATACGTCATAATTCTAATATCGCACAAAAATCAGGTTAGAAGGTGTAAACAGGTTTGATTGGTCCACCCCCAAAAGAAGGATTGCTTTGATTGGTGTAGAAAACGGATGTTTTTGACCCAATTCTCATGAATATCATAAATCATTTTGATACATCTGTTTACATCACTATTCGACTGAATCATTTAGTTTTTTCATGTAATTTCGGGTTGACATATCATAGGTATGTTTTTTGTACCTGACTTTATGACGTCATTCTATAGTTGATACATAGTTTCTATATTTATTTGTCCTAACAAGGTTACCAGGATTTTTGTGCACACGTCTGGTGTGACATAAATTGAGGTTGAAAAATAACATGGCCTCGGGGACATTATGGTTTCCTCAGATCGACGACTGGCGATCGAAAGCCTTTTACCCCATTCGTTGCAGTCGAGCACATCGCACATATCAAAACTAGTACAAGAAACTGCGATCAAATGGCCGGCGATAGTTCCTTGTCGCTCAAATATTACTACTACGAAGTATAGATGGTATCCGCTTCGGGTAAAAAAAAGCCATACCACAGATGTTGAGAAAAGAGAGACTTCTCCAATAGTTCCTTCTGTCTTAATGCTGTGTTCTTCTTCTGTAGTTATTCTTCTGTAGTTCTCTTCTGTGCTTCTTCTATTGTTCTTCTTCTGTGGTTCTTCTTCAATAGTTCTTCTTCTGTAGTATTTCTTCTTATGTCAGTTGCGTCTGTATGGTGAAGAGCGACGAGCTCTTGGGCTTCATCTGAGTCTTCTGTTATACTTGTTGACAATCTATCGGGGACAAAGTGCTCAATGATCGCTTTACTACTTATAAATCATTCCTGACTCCTTTAAAAAATAATAGACTGTCTTACAGATTGTTAACATATCCTAACCCATATGGGACACACTGTTTTCATTATATGGACCAGTGGTTGCCTTATTCCCCTTTGCTCACAGTGGATTAACAGATGCTCGGTGGTGCCAGCTTCACCACAAGAAATCCCATGTTGATCTAATGCCTTTAGTGATAATGCTCCGTATTTCCGATAAACTGTAGTTTATCCGGTCAATCTCCGATAATCCTATTTTTTACGAGTTCATCTCCAATTTCGTTCCCTTGTATGCCGACATGAGACGGGATACATGCCATTTGCCTTCGCTATGAACAAAGGAGTACCCTTGCCTGATTTCATCTACTACCTCTACTTCGGAATTAAAGGAATCGTTGAGTATAGATGTCAGACTACTTAGCGAGTCGCTTAGTACAGTTTAAATACATATAGCGAGCATCTCTGATGCATACAATGGGAAGTAGATCCCAAGACCCGCGGTACCATCATCCGGTTTACGTGACCAGCATTATAGATGTGTGTGCTTTCCAACCACCTTGCATCTATATGAGTT